>JACBFG010000023.1:174452-193102 GCA_013435955.1 Diaporthe sp. HANT25 | reverse complement strand
CCCCCCCCTCCCCCGGCTTTCATCTGCAACCACCTCAAGGTGAAAACTCGACTTCGGATATCCGCCATAGACCGAATTCAGGATCCTGATAAATATGAGTAGTGAAGAGACCATCCTTAACTGCTGCGAACCCTCTTAATACAAGATGAATACAGCCACTCGAAATGGCGGGAGCACGTCCCGGACCAGCTCGGAGATACCTCCGTCATACTCGGACCTATTTCCACGCCCTTCACCCCCATGCAACATGGACCCCCTCATCAAAGCAATGTGGCACAACCAGACCATCAGCCGTCTGCCTCGCCTGCCAGACAATGTGCTAAGAGTAATTATTCAGAGCCTGGACAATTGCGGTGTCGAGTGTCTTCGACGCGTCTCGCGCAAATTCACCCCATTTTGCGACGAAGAAATTCTCGCCCGGCCGCACACATTCCAGCCTAAGTGTAGAAGTAGAAATAAAGATCGCGGCGGACCGTTCGCGTGGCCACGGTTCGAAGTCTTCAGTGGTCCGTGGAGTAGCAGCGCGGCAGATGAACGGAAGCGACTCCTGCAGCTCCTCGCCAGGGACTGGTACTGTGAGGGCTGCCGTGAAGCCCGAGCGGCCCCCGATTGGGACAGACGAGTCGAGAGGCTGACTAGGTATCTCTACTGTTACCTATGTAACGCCGAACACCCAGCGTGTCTTTTCTCCGAGCAGCAGAGAAATTCTCCAACACGACACCGTCGATGTATCGCGCACGAAGGTTATTTTCGCGTATGCCAACACGACGAGGGCATCGTCCGTTGGTCCGAAATCTCACGGATTAGACAGCGTTTGGATGAGGGTGTCGAAAACAAGGACGATTACGAAATTCGTTGTGAGCATATCAGTCACGTTGTGCCATGTGCTCACACTGGTATACAGCGGTTGAGTCAGACAGTCTTCGATCCCGGCTGCGACGATGAAATCTGCATCGAGAGGCCAATGCCGACACTGCGCGTCGCCGGCTCCAAGATTTGGCTGTATTGGACAGCTCACTTGCCCGTTCAATCGAATGACCATTCACTGGCTGCTTTCGATCTGCGCCCTCGTATAGCCAAGATCCGGGAGAGGGGCGGACGCTTTCTGTATCACGACGTCGCATACACAGGGGATCTGCCAGAGATGCGCTGTTTCGACCCGAACGACTGCGACTGTGTTTCACTTGAGGGCCAAGAGAACGTTGAGATGCTATTCGGCTCTTCGCTACATTCGAAAAGGGTATGTCGACTGAATACTTCAAGGCGGTTGTATCCTTTGCGCCGATCATCGTCATTGGGGTTCGCTCCCTCATTGGTCGACGGCATCCGGCGACTACTTCTCACGCACAAGTGGGAATTCCGAAGGGAATGTAGTTCATCGCGAAAGAGACATAGGGCGCGTCTTGACTTTAATCCTCTCACCGGTCCTGGTAAATCGGATATTGAATGTTGGCCATGCCATGCCGGCGACTCATGCCTCGTCTTGGACTACCACCGTCTTCTGATCATCGGGCGCGACGGAGCCATTGGTGCACAGTGGTATCAAGCACTGGAACCAGAGTCGTACAACCTGACGGAGGATGAGGAGGGCTTTGGAATATACTGGTGCCGTCAGAAGGAATGCCGGAACTACTACGGGCGTGTTCCTGGCTTCTCAAGGATCGTTCGCGGGGAAGAGTACCACAAGTCTGTGGACGCTTACTGGTCTTCAGTCGTCAATTGAGTTTCGATAGGTCAATTTCCAAAATCTACGCATTCATTTCTATCTATGTTGTCAGGCAAATCCACAACTGGGAGCTGGAGTTGGCTCTCAGAGCAAAAACAAAGCGGAGACTGATATATAACTCGCATGCCCATAGCCAATTCACACACTTACCCAAGCCTAAGACACCGATACTCAATATACCCGGACTTATACACGCAGACATAACGCCCCGACCTTAAATCCACATAGGTCTATTAAATGGCAAATTTCCTATGGATGAGCAAATCTCTCTATGCAAGTGTTCCCTCAATTCACATCAATAGTTCAGTCGGGCCTGTTTCTGTTTCTTTAGCGCCCCCTGTGAAATTCGTGACACCCTGTGCAAGAGGTGTGGTTCTCAAATACTTTAATTGAATTTAAGTCAGCGGTATTTTCTAGGCCAAGTGGAGGGCATCGAGAGGGCCTACGGGCTTAGTCACCTGCTTATGCACTGAAGTATCTACTTAAGTAGGTAAGGTAAGCAGGCTGCACTGCATCCATTCACCCACACGCACCCTCTCAGTGTCAACAATCAGGTACAACAGCAGCAATTCCATGCTCCTTGATAATTAATTAGGTCTGATACACGTCACAGCCGTCTAGCTGGAAGATAAAGTGCCCGCCTCCCGTGTACCCTCATCACACGAAAAGGCGTACTTCATCCAACCCAACCTCACAATCCTAAACATCAACGCAACCGGGATGGTAACGTCTCCCCAACCAGCAGCCCCGTTAGATGGGGGCCCTCCGTACCGCTCCTTTAAGGAGCTCCGTGGCGATCCAACTGTCGCCGTCGTCTTCTCCCCCGCCGCCAGGCGTCTCTTTTGGCCCCTTGATGGAGTCTTCCCTACCGCCCTCTCCGTCATGAAGACGCCCCGCAGCGCCGACGATCTCGAACCGTACTTCCAGCAGACCACCGGTGGCGGCACTTTTCACGAAATCGCGCAGTTACCCCTGACGGAGCCCAAGGTCTCGTCGGTCGAGGTTTCCGTCTGCGACCTGGAGCAGTGGGAGTCCGACTGGGTGGCATGGCACGGGCACCACGAGGGGGAGCTCGCCGACCCGGAGTATGTCACGTATGGTAATCTGAGCGACGAGGATAGGCCGTACGCGAAGGAACCCAGGGAGGACGGCAGCTGGGAAGAGGACTCGGACACGGAGTTCCTTATCCGGTGCTGTGGGCAGGATCGACCTCTCGGGAAGAGGGGGCGGAAGCTTGTGGTCACTCCAGTTGCGGGCGGTCACTTCGTTACGGTGAACGACTATGTCAGTGGTGAGTCGAGCCTTGGCTTGAGCAAAGAGTTCGGTCAAAGTGCACTTCGGCTGACGATGAAACAATTACAGCTGTGCATCCCTGGCTCATGGGCTTGCGTCCTGAGATCCTGCTTGCCAAGACGGTCTCACAGCCTCAGCCGTATTCTGGGCCGGCGGGAATGCCGTGGATGGTGGACTATGGGCCGGATCATATGAATGGGCCGCAGCACAAGGTGGAGGAGAAGCAGGCCTGGATTCAAGCGCACGGGGGTGGCCCGCCGCGTCGTGTCCCTGCCGCGATTCTCGCAAGGATACGTGCGAGTCGAAACAGGTGATCTTCATGTCAGTCTTGTTTATCATCTACTAACTGATTGTTCTGACTCCTATCCTGGATTTTCAATTTATGAGAACTGGTTAGGCTCCAAATGATTCCCAACCCACAACGCCAGTTTGTCCGCCCTAAACTCGTTTCAATCAGGGGTCCTGGCCAGACCGTTGAGGCTACATCCGGGTTGCGTTAGCGTTCCATTTAGCCACGATGCTATTCTCAAACCCAGAAACTTAGCTTAGTGGAGCGCCATGTCTGATTGTATTTTACAAGCCCTCTCGGGCCAACCATTTCCATTAGAGCCGCTTCATGCGGCTCCGGGAAAGGCAATCCCTGACCTCGTGAGTGACCAATGGCGCATCGACCGTCCTCGCCCGAAAGACTCATCGAGCTCACGAAGGGCACCGCTTTTTGAACAACCCTCAAGCGTGCTTTCGATTTCCCCGCGAGTTTCCCGACTCCCGAGGTTCCACTGCCTTCGACGAACCAGAGCATGTCCCACTCCAAAGAAGCCTCAGCCACGTCCTTCCACTGCTTTTCCCAGCTCCCAAAAGAGATCCGCAGGGCAATATGGCGGCAGTGTCTTCCGCGCCGCATTCTCGAATTTGACGTGCCACGGCCCGATCTCATCTACCAAGATCTGCCCGAGGAGCTCCAGGGAACGGTCAGCTGTGAGCTCTCATCCACAACAGCCCACAACTCCAGGCCTCCCCTAATCACGCAAGTATGCTTTGAGGCGCGTGAGGTGGCATTCGAAACAGGCCGTCTAGCCAGCTTTCGCGATCTCTGGGATGGCTATAACGTCAACGTCTGGGGTACGGGTACTCCCTTGCGCCGCTCCTGGTTCGACCCCGCGCGCGATGCCATTCATCTGCACTGGGAACCTCTGTACGATGCCGAGTGGACAATAAGCGAAAATCCTATTCCGGCCGTCTTGTCCCTCGGCGCGGAGGCAGCACGGGGCGCCTCGTTCACGTGGGACAGCGCCACCTCTTCGGATGACTCGATGCAGCTGCTCAAGCAAGCGGGACAGTCGTATATGCTCTGTGTGTACCGGCCTGTCAGCATCCACGCGTGCCACAAGGACGCGGTGCGGTCAGGGCTCTTTGGTCTTTTTGGCGAGGAGCGCGTGGTGCTGGTGGATGTCGGCGACGACGCGCGGATCCGGCTCTTCGATGACTTCAGCCGGCTGCATGGGTCTAGCAAGGACGCCCAGACGGCTGGGTTCTTTCAGAGTTGGCGCAACTCCGGTGCAGCATTACGCAGAGAAAACGTTGAATTCTACCAAAAAGACTGGCTTATGCATAAATCAGCACACGCGACCCCAAACTGGGAGGAGGTGGACTTGAATGCAATCTGGACCTTTATTCGCAGCACAACTCCAGGGGGCTTACCTCCCTGGGTGCCTCACTGGGATCACGAGTGGATGACAAAGACCTTGCAGGATTTGCCAGAGTTTCGACCTGTATATATGATGAGATTATGTATTGAAGGATGCACATGAGGAACTGTTACTGGCTTTACAATGATTGGATGATACCCGGGCATAGTTAGGAAAGTTGATAGCATATTAAAATATGGACCATTAGACACAGCATAACTACTTGGGCATGTTCGAGAATTTCTTTCTGTCTGCGGACTCAATGATCAGCACTATGGGATCACAGATTCGCTTTCGTCATTAAGTTGAGGAATAGATGCGGCAAAATCATCTCAACATGAAGTCATTGTTGAGAAGTAAGCAGACACACGCAGCAAACAAGATTTTGGGTGGTTTTACGGCCCAAATGATTGATCTAAAGTGTTTGCTACTCTGTAGGCAACTTCCTATAATGCAGTGAATCACAGCCAAAGGTGAGGACACGCAAAGTAAGAAGCTGTGCTTTCGGAGGCAGTAGTAGGCCAAGAGATGTGTAAATTTTGTGTTTCTGAGTACGTAGATGACCTTGCAGTGCACATTGGCTGTGTCATGCTACGTGTTCCTGGGAGATCTCTGGAATAAATGCACGCCCTTCTTTCCTTTTTTGTCACCCCCGCCCGGCCTGGTAATGCGCGAGGAAGCCCTGCCTGGATTTGGCTTGATCGACTTGACTTGCAGCACTTGTTAAGGAAATCATGCTTTCATGCCGGAAGCGGACAATGACATGATGCCAATGTTATTACACACGGGTAGAAATTGTGGCCCTCTATGACCTAAGTGATATGTCTTTGGCATTTTGATCTTCAAGCAGCACAGAGCACACTACATTACAAGATCAAACTTTTCTTGACCACGCAGAGAAATTTCACCACTTGCTAGCGTCATACACGGCGCCTATCTCCGCTTCATCAATCCCATGCGTTCCTAGGTAGGCTCTATGACAGGTCCCGAGGTCACTGACCAAGACCCCAGCCAGATGCAGCGGTCTCAATGTTCGAGGTTGAGGGATCATAATCAAGATCATAGTTGACTTCCATATCTCCAATCTCAAGCAAGGTTGCCGAGCTGGTCTCAAAGTTGAGAGGATTCTCGACTTGTGTCTCCCAGACCCAACCTGGTGCGGGTGCCATATGTTCGGAGCCAGGATGAACAGCTGCCTCGGGTTGAATTTCCGCCTGCGCCACTGGATCTTGCCAACCTCCGAATTTTGAAAATCCTTCTCCAAATTCTGAAAATTCATCGTCCTCGTCGTCCTCGTCACAGCTCGTGTATCCGTCGGAGTATCCATCATATTCGTATTCATACTCACGCCAATCTCTCTCCGGCCGTGACTGGTTCGCGCGTCTGGGATTTGATATCAAGACTTCTGTCGCATGCTCGCGTATCAGGTCTGCGACCGCAAGCTTCCCAGATCTTTCCGCTTCATTAATAGCTCCGTCGTAACCGGTATCCCCTGGGCAGCTGCTCAGTGCGTAATTGTTCAAGAGCAATTTGACCACGTCTATACGACCATTTGCAGCAGCCAAATCCAGGGCGTTGCCCTCGAGGACGCCCTCCGGAAGATATTGGCACGGCGGCATATTCACATCGGCTGGAGGGTCCCAGGAAAGGAGTAGCATTGCAACTTCCAGATCGCCGCTTTCCGCTGCACATTGTAACGACGTGCACCCGTAGTTACGTGTGGGAGCAGCGTTGATGTTGGCGCCGTAAGCAAGGAGAATATTGATGATTCTGATTTTCCGTTCTTTCTCTGCTGGTGATTTCGAGTGGTAATCGCAAATGGCTTGCAGTGCTGTTCTCCCAGAAATGCCTTTGGCAGGTGCATTCACCTTGGCGCCTTTCTCAAGGAGCAGTACTACCAACTCCTCCCTGCAATCTTCTGCTGCAGCTTGCAATGCGGTTCGTACTTGGTGTTCGCTATGATAATAGGCGTCAATATCGGCGCCACCACAGAGCATCTCATCTACCAGTTCTGCCCCACCGCCAATGCCAATCCAAGCGGCGAGAGGAGCGCCCGGTCGCAGGAGGGCGCCGTTCCTGAACAAAGACTCGAATATTTCCATCTTTTCGAGATCTTCACCATCCCATCCCCAGAGAAAGCCACATGCCTCCAAAAGTCTTGCCGATGGAACATCGGGGTCGCTGAGATCACAGCCCGCGTCCATGATGTACTGGACTATTTGTTTCAGTAGGCCTTCGCCCCTTCCATGCTTGTGCTTGAGCACACTCTCCAGCAGATCAGACAGACGTGGTTTCACTGCAGATAGCCTGAAGTGCGCCCCTCGCTGTATCAAGTAGTCAAGCATGTTGTTCAGGGCTTTGGATGATAGTTTCCATGACTCGACAACCTGGCATATCAAACTAACGGCCTCATCACGTGGGTCTCCCCACCTCCATCCAACTCGTATTGGGACACATTCACTGTCCGTATTGACATCCACTCCAGCGTCGAGGAGCATCTTGACTGCTTCGAAATCGTTGGCGGTCGCCGCTTTCACAACAGCATCTGCCCCTTGCTGCTGGATGTTGGTGGCATTTTGAATAGTCAATGCAAGGACATCGGTATTTTGACACCGAAGAGCTTGTTGCAAAGCCCGACCATCCACAAGAGCTCGATTGTCCAGGAGATACCGTATCACCTCAATATCGCAGTAGAGATCATTCTGCTCCCCTCGGCCCTCCATGTAATCTGCCAGAAGCATTGGAGCACGGCTCAGTACCTTATCCATGCTAACGCCTAGATCAACCAGGGCACGCACTGTTTTAAGGTTTACTACACCGCGTGGACCTTCAATCCAGGGCCCGATGCCCGTGAGCTGCTCAGCTACTAGCAGCTCAAGATATTCAAAGATACATGGCCAACCAACGTTTTGGGCCAGCCTATTGCAGTATGCGCTCAGCGTGTTGGGTCCAGACTCTGCTGACATCAAAATTCCAGCTCTTGTCGGATTTGAGGTCTGCGCCGGACTCCATGTTGGTGCAAGCTTGTAGAAGAGGCGCTGATGGAAACAGAATAGGTAGTCTCGGACAGACCAGATCCGGTCCCATTCCCAGCGGAACCACACTGGATCATATTTTTGGTTCCAATAAGCTTTTATGTCTTTGCCCAGTGGACTGTTGATATCTGCACCCGCATCCAAAAACAACTTGATGCCTTGACTGAACAACATCTCGTCAAGATAGCACGCCTTTTGGATAAAGAAGGTGAAGTTCGTAATGGAATGATGATAATGATCAACAGAATGAAACGGAGTGTTGATATCACACTGTTCCAATAACAGTTCCACGCACTGGATATTACGTCGTTCCAATGCCGCGACAATCGCCGTTGTTACAGTGTACCGACTGGCGTGCACAAGTTTGGCCGGACGGCAGCCGCTTTCCAGCAATTGTTGGACGACTTCGTTCAGGTTCATGCAAATGGCATGGTACAGATATTGGTGGCCCTGTGCAGATCTGACGAGCCAATTATTCGCAGTTCCGATGTTCACCAAAGTTTTGAAGGCAAAACGGTGCTCCAAGATGCCAGCTATGTCGAGCAAGGCCTCAAATGCTGCCCTGACATTGGCTAGGCGGCTCTGTAGTAAGTCTCGAAGATGTCTGGCGGGTGTTTCCTCGAAGACCGAATCCAGGGTTTCAAAGAATGCTCTGTGTAAGAAAGATATCTCTCCCAAATCGGCTGGTTTAACAAAGTTATTGGACAAGAGATAAATTGCCATGGACATGGTGATATAAGCCCTGCCCCGAGTACCGAACGTTGTGAGAGCGGCTGACGATTTCGTGATTGTTGAAAATGCAAACAGATCGGAAAGTTGGAACACTGATTCGTATGAGATTCCAGTCCCTGACAGCACGGTAGATCTGACGGGTGATCTGGCATTTGGTCCCAAAGATTCAGTCGCGCCATACCACATCTCGCGAGCCGAATTCTGAAAGGGTAGGTCAAGTTTTGCCATCTCTAAGAATCCGTCAGCAAAATACTTGATCAAGAATAAAGAAGTGAACTTACCAATCAATTTATTAGAAAGATTCCATATCGGCAGACCCGGAAACTGTAGCAGAATTTGTGGCTTTAAAAAGTCCCACAAGGGCCGCAATGTGTTCGAGGAAATGAGTGGACTCGAGGACGACGGTATAGGCGACGACGGTGCAGGCGAAGGAGTTCGAACAATGATACCTGGTGGGAGAGGGCTTGGAGGATCTACATATCAACATCACATTAGCAAGAATGATACACAGAGAGAATTGATTGGCCTTACCGAGCTGCGGCTCAACAATGACTCCGGCGCGCTTCATATTCCTCCAAGCTTGATCCCACGTGAACTTTCTGTTACCAAGGATGACCTCGGTTTTTCCCTTCGTCCTTTTCAATGTCTTGTCACCTCTCTTTCGAGAAGGATCCTCAAGCCTGTAATGGGCACAGTATCGGTATACCTTGCCCCACTCTTCGTTCTTAATGGTCTTGCGAATACCATGACTTCCAAGTTTCTCATGCCAGGTCTTAATACTGCCCGGAACTTCAGTACTTAATGTTCTTCATAATTCGATCAAAAAGTAGACAGCTCCAGCCGCCTGAAGAATGGAGGAGACTGACGCCAATTTAGGGAAGCCTGGTTTTGCATCCATCTCGCGCTTCAATTCATTCAGACTTTTGGTCTGGTATAGAAGCCGGATTTCAGACTCATGGCGATTCCACATATCGTCTGCATTGTTTCCCGAGTACTGCTCAGAGAGTGACACGTTCATGATGTGTCGCTAGAGGGAGAGAGAGAAATGCAAAGTAGGCCGGAAAAGATTACAC
Organism: Diaporthe sp. HANT25; assembly: GCA_013435955.1. Lineage (NCBI taxonomy): Eukaryota > Fungi > Ascomycota > Sordariomycetes > Diaporthales > Diaporthaceae > Diaporthe > Diaporthe sp. HANT25. Next base: position 183,555 of record JACBFG010000023.1, on the reverse strand, counting down.
AACGGTGCTGACAGAGTCTAGGGTTACTTGTCTAGGTAAAAAAAAGTATCGTACAAGGAGAAGCACTTTTACTCTAGTAGACAGGTTCCTCAGATTTTGTAGTTGGAGAAGGTGGGTACGTATATGGGTAGTGGCGTGCCCAGCGAACATCGACCGGAATCCCGTTACACAACAGATGGTGCTGACCGAAGCACGCGCTAGGATTGGGGGATATCCGCCCACGTCGGGCAACGACAAGGATACGGGGGTGACCATGGCAGTCGAGGAGACACATTTTCGTGCACCTATGCATGCTGAGATGAACATCGTACTGGTGCTTTTGTGGCCCGCTCCCTTGCTCCGGCTAGTGCCCCAGTGGTTTCCGAGTAGCTTCTGTTATTGGCAGTCACCTGCGGCTCAGCGTCATAATCGACTGAACTTCTGTCAGAAGTCTCTGATGCAGCAGTGCGGACCAGTTCCCTGCGCCACATTGAAGCATCCCAGGTGCCGGAGAACGACTCAACACCAATAACTTCCTGCCTAGATGCAAGGGTGTGGCAGAAATCGACCACTTTTCGGTCGTACAAACCGTATGATAGGGCAGAAGAAAGCTTGCCTGGTTCGATTCGCGGGAAGATCAGGCTCTGCATGGAGGAGCTGTGTGGCTGCGTGAGATGATATCTGAATCCTGCGATCAAAAATCGACCAGACTTCGGTGGTGAAGGCTCAGTGCATCTAACTTGGCCATACAATGTGACAAGCAAGAATAATATTTATACATTCTAACCGCAACAATTCTGTCTTCCAGATAGATCTACGAGATGTTGCATCACGTTGTCTGGCAACCTGTCAATTTCATATTGTTCTCAACCACTCAAATGGCACTGAGTGAAAGTGCAGCCACTTACATCGCTCTTCTGAGCCTGATCGTATCAGTCGTCCCGGGCTTATTTTGGCTGTACCGAAAAAAGCTTCGACCTAAGAAGAGCGCCGAAAACGATCGACAAGAAACGCGCCGCAGTCTTACACCCATGTACCACACCGAGCGCCAGTTTCCGCCTCACTATATCTACCTTGAAGAGATTCACTGCGGACAGGAACGGATTCTGCAACAAGATGCGTCCGCATATAGGTCTTACCACATCTCACCTGCTTGTCACCGGATACCCGGTTATCGCATCGCTTCTCTGGACCATGGAAGTCAAGCCGTAAGCTTGACTGTCAAATTCCCAACAGGTATGCACTCGTTCAGTAGCTGACCAACCGCCTCGTAGCGACAAGTCGAAATGGTTCATGAGCTTGACTCAGCCTAGCACCAGGTGGTTACTCGTCTTCGACGGTTGATGGTACTAGAAGCATTCGGTTGAGTGTTGTTGAGAGCGAACATGGAAGCCAATATTGATCTGGAGAAGAATATGAGAGAGACTGTTGACCGCGCTGTTAAGGTCAGGATGGAGGAAAAGCAGAGAGTGCAAGGAGGAGATCGAGCTTGCCAAGTTCGCAGCCGAGGGAGCGTCCCGGCAGCGTATTGAGGAAGGGCGCAAGGCTGTGCTGAGGGCCAGGGGCAGCACGCAGGGATGATGACCAAAGCTGAACGCGACGCAAGTGACTGCATCGAGAAGAAGAGGAGAAAGGAAGTCCAGGAGAGGGCTCTACGGGAGGCCGGGCTGGGGGTTGAGGCGGTATGGACGTACGAGCACAGGAACACTGCGGAGAGTCAGGCAAGCGAGGAGCACCGACAGCAGGAGGCGGAGGTGCGGGCACATGGCAGCAAATTGGGAAGTCTGAAAGATGTTATAAGAAGGATAACTCATCCGAATAAAAATCCAGCCTAGAAGTATCAAGTATACCTACGCAGTGAGGTGCACAGTGAGTCATCCGAAGTTATGAAGTGGTATTCGCATCTGCAAAAAAGGAGGTAACACTGGTACATATGCTGACAACAATCAACACACCCACCGCACACCTACCATACACCCATAGCTGATTGAATTTACCCATGTAAGTGTGTTAGGTCTGGGTGTGTTAGGTCTGGGTGTGTTAGGTCTGGGTGTGTTAGGTCTGAGTGTGTAAAAGTATATGTGGTGGGTGTCTCAGAGTATGTGGTGGTTATGTAAATTGGCTGTGGGCAAGCAAGCTATGTACCGGTTTACCATCTAATTTTGCAGTCGCGAATATCCCATTTTCTAAATTGAAGTTATGATATAAGCTATGCACTGAGCAGAGCGCCTTTGAGATTCTCAATCAGCTGCACCAGCCATAATTTACTTTCATGTAGGGCAAAGATCTCTCCACCTCAACCAAAGTTAAAGTTAGCAACTCCGCTGGGTGACCTATCACCATCTTGCCTAAGCAAGACGCCTCCTTGAGACCAAACGTTGGCACCGTCCCACAGCCACTCCAAACGTTGTCTATTATATCACATTTGATGCCGTTAAGGAAGGCCTGTGGCAGTGAACATGAAAAGGTGTTTATTGTGAAGAAATATCTGTCCGTCCCTGTCTCACATCAAAGGCGGACCCTTATAAGGCAGTTTTCATAACTAAGTCATTAGAATGAAAGTCACATAGAAGCTGACCGGTTCTGGTCTGTTGGAGATTCGTGGACCTGGTCTATGTCGTGAATATATAATGTCCCAAAGCTTGGTGAGAAGCAGATGCCATGTGGACGGGCAATTCCCACTGCTACAGCCTGGGTGCGTTGTGTCGCTGGATGAAACCGACATGACAACTGCAGTGACCAAACTTGGTCTAGGCCGGCAACCTTGGTCTGACCATACGAGGGATTGGTGAACCATACCTAGGTATGCTTCCACCCGGATGAACTACCACATCGTTCACAGAAGTAAGGAATCTCGCAAGGAATTGGTTAATAGAGGTTCTGTGTGATATGGCGGAGCAGCCTGTGCCTCCTGTGCAAAAGATTTTGAAGATCTGGATCAGCAGCCGCCGTAACACTCTGCCATTCGGCCTCCTACTAGCCAGCCCCAGGTATCCCTCGCGCATGCTACTCGGCGAATGAGTCGACTAGGATGGTGTCCGGACAGAAAAGAGTAAAAAAACGCAAAAGAGAGGCGATTGACGCCGGGAATTGAGCCCGACGTGGGGGTCGAACCCACAACCTTGAGATGCACTGTCAGAATCGTGAGGTTCTTAAGAGTCTCACGCTCTACCGATTGAGCTAGCCGGGCGCCTGTTAGACGCCAGTTGTTGAGGAACGGGCCGGAAACGGCGCTGATGTCGGCGAGACGATCTCGCGCATCCGCTTCTGCGGCTAGAAAGCGCGCGAGAAGAACTCGTGGGAATCCCAGACCCTCATCCTCGCACTTGGTGAGGTCTTTACCAATGGAATGGGTCGTTCGGGTGTTGTTCACTCGGCGCGGCCGGTGGATCATTCGACTTGGACGTGTCGCAGCCAGGCGGCGAGTGGGACGGCCTGGGCGTGCGTGGTTCGAGTGGGTGCTCGCCGGCGGGTCTTAGGCACGTGGAGGGATGTGTTCAGCCTCTAGAGTCAGCGATTAGCAAAGAATCCTTGATCGGTCCCAGGATGGGAAGCAGTTGTGCATTCACGCGCAAGAGTCGCGTGTCGCGTCGGGTGCGGGTGCACGTGGTCTCGCAGCGCGCGTCGTGGCTGGTCGTCGAAGCCAGGCTGCCGAGTCGAGGGAGATCGCAAGGTCCATCTTTGACAATGATTTGACCACGACGCACACAATCTCGCCGCCGAGTGCTGATTGTTCGCAGGACGTAGGGAAAGGTGTGAGGTCGAAGTTGGGATTCAAGGGTGGTCGCTTGGTGACGTGGGAGCTATGAGGTGGCGCCTCGACGCAAGGCGTGTCGGGGAAGGAACGACCTGACCACAGTCTACCGTTTCGAGACGTCCGCCTCAAACGTGCGCCGCCAAAAACAAAACTCCGAAGTATTGACCCAATGATATTGTCTTTTGGCTTCGCAGTTTCAAATTCGTATGCGTTCACTTGCAACGTTGTTCTTGGACCTGCATCGAGCGGCACCCAACTATTTCGCGTGCAGTGTTGATGACTTTAGGATCACGAAGCTGACTCCGATCACGAGAACGCAAAACGGATTGAACAATCCTTTTACTGATTCACTCGACCATACCTGGGTATTTTCTCTTTGATGCCTGAAGCATGGATATTTCTAACCAAGGGTCGCTGCCACCGTCTCAGTCTCCCAGCAAGTCTTCGACAGAGCTTCCTGCTGTGTGTGACCGAAGCGCAAGAATCACTCCCACCCGACCTTCACACAATTCCGAGTTAGTCCATTGCTGACACCACTACACCGTGCACAATCCATCACTATTCTTGATTCGAGATCTTGCGGGAGCCGGAACACATGCAGTGCCGAGACGACATCTCTCACTTGTCTTCAAGTTCCCCAGATTGAGATACATCCCGACCGAGTTTGCCCTGTAGTCACCTCGGTTTCTGAAGTCATGATAATGACTGATTTTGTTTAACCGAAAATAGAGACTCGTCAGGCGGTAATGCATCCTATCTAGATATCGCTCGCAAGTGGAATTAGAACACATTCTAGCAACTGATAATGATGACCTGAATCGCGTCCACAAGTCAATGGCCTGTTCCTCCATAGGGATCCCGGATCACCCGGGGCGGAATCTACGCTCTCCTATTTCGTATGGGGCAAAAAGGACCAATAAGGCGCGTAGACAATTACCAGATTCGTTGTTCTCATTATACATGACTAGCGTCCCATCACTACCAGCACTACATAAGATTACAAGAGAGCCTTTCAGGGATCGATCAACACTCACATACTAGTCAGTCTTCTCTGTAAATATTGACAAGATACAACAACACTTTCTCCACCAGGAGCAACATGCAATTCAACGCCCTACTCGTCTTCCTTTGCGCCACAGGCGCTATGGCCGCGCCACGCATCTTGGGCTGCCGTATGTCAAACGGAGCCCTGAACCCAAGCCCAAACATTTGTACCGCTGCTGGCGGCAAAGTTGCTGGGACGGTAAGGACTCATTCGCAACCTTCTGAGCGAGTGTCAGAGAGCATACTAACAGAGTTGACACAGGGAAAATGCTGCACTAGTGGAGCAGATGGTGAGGTTGTTACGGAAGCTCGCTTCATAAGTGGCTGCAATAACAATGGCGGCTCTGTCGGGCCGAGCGAGGTTTTTGGAGGTTGTTAATGATGGAGTATTATGTTTAGCTCGTTGAATTCTGGCCGTTCTGAGAACACATGTCTCATGCAAAGTAAGAATATTAATCAGTCTGTTTAACATTGTGACGATTTGGAGACACTGAATTGTTCCCCTGTGCCGTCTTAACGCGCCTAGGCACTCGCACGGAAATTCACGCTCAGAAATTGCTTGTGTCCTGCTGTGCGCGTAACAGACCCGACAGCTACAGCACAAGGTTCAGAGACTGGATCACCTGTTTGATCTCGGCCTCCGGGATGATCTGGAGATTAGCTCCGACCAACGCCTGCGCGATCTCCTCGATCTCCGCCAACCTAGGCTTAGGCATCGGAGGCCGCATTACGGGCGTCTTGATCAAGCCTCGGAGCCAGACGGCGGTCTTATATCGGACATGTAGGCGACCGATATCCTCGAATATGCTGGGTCATCAATTAGGAGAGATGTCTATAAGTAAATATGTCTGGCACTTACCACTGCTGAAGCTCCGCAAGGCCACCACCTTCCCATAGATCAGTCGCAGTCTTCCAGTCGCCCTTGCGCCACGCCTTGAGGTGCTCCATCATCGGTTCCAGCGCATAATTCCACGCACCAGACGAGGTCCCATCAAACATCCTGTCGGCGTGATTTTCGTGCATGTAGTGTCCCACAGCAGCGAGGATATTGACGGGCCTAGAGTACCCCTGCAGAAAGCGTGCAATCTTGCGGTACCCGTCAAAGTTATACGTCATCTTCCACCCGACGATGTTGGGACACGCGTCCAGGATCGCCTTGGTCGTCTTGATGGGCAGGCCCTGTCCAAAGGGGATTGAGTAGCGGCCGACGGGATGGATCACCACCGGCAGGGGCACTGCGGCTGAGACCTCCTTGATGATGTCGCTGAAGATTTCTGGGTACTTGTCCGAGTCCCAGATGGCTACGATATCGCCGGCGCCGATTGGAGGAAAGATGAACAGGCCATCGGCGCCACTGTGAGACCCTCGTTAATTCGGAACCCAATGTGTATTTCTGGGAGTGGAAGAACTCACAGCTCCTGTGCGTCTTTGGCTGTCTCGATGTAGCCCTTAGTGTGCACATGGACAACGCCAGCAATGACGGGGCATCGGCCGGCAGCCTCCTCGACACATATCTGTAGGACTTTCCTCCGCTCCTCATTCTCAAGAGTGAAAAGCTCCCCCGCTTCTGGATTCGCAATTATCGCAATGCCTTGCTCCAAGTATTCGTCCTGCACTGTGGGAATCAAGTCAGCACTAAGAGGTGATCCCAGACAATGTGGAGAGACATACTGAAGCGGCGAATGAAACTTCGGTATCCATCGTAATCTATCGTGTACGGGTCATCGTGCAGGAAGGGCACCACAGGTGTGAAGAAGAGCCTCTTGAATTTCTCCGGGTCGATGTTACTGCTGCCAGTGTTGGCTGTGTGGTTGCCGTTCGTAGCCATGATTTCCTTGGAGACTAGGACGTGTGAAAGACTATTGTCTAATAGATGTCGTTTGATACTCTCTGAGTGACTCTTCAGCGTGGGGAAAGTTTAGGTTTGTCTTCAAATATCATTGAGATATCCCCCACCTGGTTATTCCGGTCAAGCTTATGCGGGTAATCCGACTACGCGGCGGCGAATTCAAGGAACATCCGGATCTGCAAAGTGATGATGCTGACGGTCTCCTCAGAATGCATTATAAGAGGTGGAAACCATGGTACCGATCCTCTGAGGAGTCGATTCTGGCGCGTGGCCCTATGTAGCGTTGAGACATCGGCCCCCACCTCGGAACGCCCGCCCGGCCCGGCAGTTTTATATCAAATGGTCACACGTGTTATAGGTTCCAGCGCATATTGGTGTTGGAGAGGAGACTATCTGCTAAAGGATTTGCTCTAATATTGGGGCTTGTGATTTTGTGCTGATTCTACCTGACTGTCTGTCACCAGGTCTGGAGCGAAATATCAAATCTCCTTGAACGCAAAGTGATCACAACACGTCAAAGCCATTTCTTTCCGCTTACTACATACCATCAATATCAACACGTGATTACATTGAAGTGTCTTGTCAAAGTACTTAGGTTGTTGGACTCATGGAGAAGCGTACCTCTGTCGAGCTGGCTGAAGAAGGCTCCGCAAACGCAGCGTCTGCAGAAGTCTTACATGACCCACATGACCCCATGAAATGGAGTTCGCTCCGGAAGCATAGCATTCTGGCCTGTATCTCCCTGCTTGGCGGGCTTGGTACCTATGCTGGGCTGTTCATCGTTCCTGCGTAAGTGACAGTCCCGACTTGTTGACCACAACTAGAAATTTCGCTGAACAGTCTGCGTGGGACAGGTACGCTTTGATGTCTGCACAGTTCAAGAAATCCGTCACAGAGGTCTCCTATCTGGTAGGCATATACGTGCTGGTGCTCGGCGCAGGACCTCTAATATGGAACCCTTTCGCGCAGACGCTTGGACGGAGACCTGTGGTAAGATCTAAATACCCGGAGCGCGAGTCCCTATGGACAGTTTGAAAAGTTCCAACTGATATCTTTTATCAGTACATTGCATCAACAGCAGTAGCTCTCGGCGGTGCCATATGGGGTGCCTGTGCCAGATCATACGGATCCATGGCCGGTGCTCGTGTCCTCCTTGCTTTCGGCTTAAGCGCAGTCCACGCACTCGGCGGAATCACAGTTGCAGATATCTTTCCAAAGGAGGTGAGAGGGGAGAAGATGGGATGGTGGACACTCCTGGTAGGCCCCATACTACCTATGGGTATTCGTCTCACGGCGCGCGCTGACGACCCTAGACCACACTGGGTCCATTCTTGGGACCAATCCTCGCGGCCTACATCGTCCAGGGCACGGGCAACTGGTACTGGATATTCGGCCACCTCGCTGTCGCTTTGGGCGCGATTCTAATCTACATGTGAGCAGCGCATATTGACTTACTCTCTGTGTTCCCAAGAGCTAATGTATGAACAGAATCCTTCTCGTCCCCGAGACATTGTATTTCGAAGGCAACATCCGCGAACAGCACCAAACACGCAGGCTTTCGATCAGGCTCACCCCGTTCGAACATGCCGAGGTGCCTAAATGGTCCACAGCCTTTTTCAGACCGGTACGCGCTCTGTCGTGACGATCCGCCGCCACTGATACTTAAAGCCCCCGACTAATCCTTGCCCTGCCCAGCTCATCATGCTTCGCTACCCAGCTTGTTGGCTCCCAGCCTTCTGGTTCGCCTGGACTTTCTCATGGTCCGTCGGCATCGGAACGATAATCACCATCCTCTTCCGGCGGAACTACCATCTCACCGCGCCAAACGTCAACCTCGTCTACATCGCTCCTCTGATCGGTGCCGTCCTAGGCGAGCTGGCAGGCGGGCCGTTCAGTGATTTTGTTGTGCGGCGGCTGACGCGGCGGAACAATGGTGTCAGAAGGCCGGAGATGCGACTCCATGCCATGTACCCGGCGCTCGTGTGTATTGTTGTTGGGCTCGTTGTCTTTGGCGTTACGCTGCAGCAGCAGAGATATTATATCATGTGAGTCAGAGTATCATAACATCCCAGGTTGAAGTCCTGTACACTCACCGTATCTCCCTCAGACCGCTGGTGGGACTCGCAATTTTCATCTTCGGAATGCAAGCCTCAACAACTGTCGTCTTCACATACCCGGTAGACTGCTGTAAGTCACACCTTCTCCTGACACTTCCCCCAGACCTGACGTCCCTCTCACCATTGTACCTAGACCTCGCTCAAGGCGCCGACGCCCTAGCCCTAATAGGCGGCCTCAAGAACGTCGTCTCCTTCGTGATCCCCTTCTACATCAACCCCATGGTGGACTCGATCGGCGTGCAGGCCACCTTTGTCGCCATGGCCATGATCAGCCTGGGCCTTTTCTTCGTGTTTGTCGTCTCCCTCGTCTTCTGTGGTGAGCGCCTGCGTGACTGGTCGGGCCAGCCGGGATGGAAC
>JACBFG010000023.1:100029-174435 GCA_013435955.1 Diaporthe sp. HANT25 | reverse complement strand
GGGGGGGGTAAATGTTTTGAGGCTGTGGGGGGCCTGGCCTACTTGCTGCGTTGCACCGAAGTCGAAGTGGCGGAAATTTTGGGTCTATTCATTCTTTCAGTTGTTATGGAGATGCGAGACGACTGAGCATTGGAAAAACTTCCAGTATACACTTTTCCACGACGCGCTCTCTGGTGCCCAGGGTACAATGATATCACACGCAGTCGATTAATGGGTAGATCCAATCACAAAATGAAATATTTTCAAGTGGTGATGGATATTGTGTGACATATCGGTGGTATATATAGGTCAGCACATACTTATACAGTTTGTCGCGAGTCTGCTTCAGCCTTCCTTCCCTCTCCATGATTCCCTCGTGCAGACCCGTCATCGGCGCGCTCATCACTCGCTGCACCGGACTCACCGCCGCCGCCAACGACCTCATTATCCCCATCGTGCAGAGCCTCAGAGGGTACGAGCCTGCGCCAATCGCTCTCGACCTCTTCATCCCGGGAAGTTCTCTCCCTTTCTGCCGCCGCCCAGTCATAGACCTCATCATCCGGAATTGTCACCACCTTCCGGAAGCTCGCGTAGTTCACCCCCAGCCTCTCCAGCGCGGTAAGGATGTCGTTCTCGTTGGCTATCTGCAGCGCGTGCCTGGGATGCGGTGCCTCGCCTTCATACCTCTGGTCACCGACCCAGATGTCAGACCAGACTTCAGGGTCCAGGATGGCCATCCCGAGACGCTGCGTACGCTGCGGCAACGCCGTCCTGGTCGTTCGGGACAGACCCTGCTCCGCCTCGCGGGGACTGTCCTGTCTGTGCGTCGCCGGTTGAATCTCGTCAGACTTCGAGGGCACATTCAACACCATCAGCTGCTTCTTGCCACGCCCCAGCATTTCGTCAAGGGCCCACTTATCCCCGGGCCTGATAGGCTCGGGCCCTTCGTCCTCCAGCGGTGCAAGGTCACCAAGCCCATACTCCTGTTTCCGGACCCGTTTCCGCAGCGGCATCGCGTTGGGCCTGAACCTGAGCGGCTCCTCGGCGGGTGCCGCACGCTTCTTATTCTTCATCGCGAGGCACGAGAGATCCCTCAGGACAGCCTGCGAGAGAACGTGGCCCAGCGAGATCCTTGGCCCAAACTCGCAGAACGCCTCCGGCCAGCACTGTGAGGCGAGGACGCCGAGCTCGGCGGTGGGCCGCCGGGGATGGCGGGCCTCGGCAAGCGACCTGATTTTTGCCAGGGCCTTTTCACCGCCGACTAGGTCCTGCGCCAGATTCTCGCCCCCAAGCTGTGCATAAGTGGACGTGGAAATGCCGTGATTGAGTTCCTTGTGGTGAATGCTGGGCTTGCCGCCGAGTAAAGCCGCGACGCGCTGCCGCATGCGCCAGGTAGTGAGGCGGGCAAGCGAGGCATATTTCCAAATGATCGAGAGGGTATTTCGGAGGCGCGACTTCCATGCTATTTCGAAGAGGAGCGCGAAGGTGACCCTATCCGCCTGGGTCGCAAACGCGGTCGTCTTCATCTTGCGAATGGCGTTGACGGCCACCGGCATCTTGCCCTGGGTCTTGGCGTGCGAAATGATTGTATTGAAAGAGATGGCGTCGGGTTGATGCTCGAACCGATCGGCCTTGTACTCCACCGGTATGGACTGCAGATGTGCATGCATGCGGTCCAGTAGCTTGAAGGCATCTGCAAATCGCCCGTGCCGGCAAATGACGTCCAGGACCTGGTTCGCCGCGTCGCGCGTGAGCCAGTCAGGGCCGTACCGGTCACTCTGCTCCTGCATGAACGTCGCCAAGTCCTTGCCCTCGCTCATAGCATGCTCAGTGTCAAAGGGAGCCATTTCCTCGGCGACGCGTTGTATGGCTTCGGGCGTGCCCAACAGGTTCTTTGAATTCATGGCTTGGAGGATGTAGCTTTTGACCTCGACAGACTCGAACATCCTCAGAAAGAGGATCCATGTATCGAGGTTGGGGTGGAAACCTTTTCGCGTCATGAGAAGCATGGTCTGTCGGAACTTCCGCAGGTTGCGTGTTCTTGTTGGAGCCCTCAGTAGCATGTTGAAGACGTCTGCATCCATCCGCAGGCCAAATTTGTCCATTGTGACGAAGATACTCCGAGCTTCTGGAAGATACTTGTCACCCTGGCGGCAGAGAAAAGACAGCGCGAGCTTGAGTGCGGAGCACGAGATCCACGGCCGCGCTTCGTAGTTCATGAAAGCACGCTTAAGTCGTCTCGCAACTGCACGCTCGTGGTCGAGAAGGAGCGCGCGCTTTGTCGGATTGTAGAGAACAGAGTTGAGGTGTGGGTACAGCACAGAGTCCGTAAGCGAGGCCACGTATTGCTCAAACGAGCTGAATGACAGGTGCGTTGGCCACGCTGTGGTGTACGCGTTGTGATCAACTTTGAATCGATGCCAAGGGCCGCCTTCTTCCCTGGTCAAGGGCGGCACAAAGAAGTCGTCATCGTCGAAGGACTCGGTCTCGGCCTCATCAGGAGCCAGGGGTGCCCACAGGCGAGTGATTCTGATCCTCCCCGCGATCCTCCTGAACTCGGCAGTGGCGCTGTTAATGGCAGCCCGCGTGCCAGAGACCACTAGACTGGAAGAGGCGGTCGGGCTATCGGCCCTAGAAACTTTAATAGAAGCCCCTGTTCGCCTTCTGATGGCCCCGATCTTCTCATCGCCGCCGTTGTTCATGATAGCCGCCAGTTTGCGCTCGGAAAGATCAATCTTCATGCCGTCCTCGATCCACTCTGCAGACTCCTCGGGCGTTTTCGATGTAAGCAGCGACAGCACGTGGCGCCAGTCGGTGGAGTCTGGGTTAACGTGGATTCCTTCGTGCAAAAGATTTTGGACATTTCGGTCGAAATAGACCTGGCTCGAAATGCTCGCATGGTGGGCCCTCGAGCTCTCGCGTGACTCTCTCTTGTTCGGATATGTTCGTGCGGGCTTGACAAACACAGACTTGGCGAGCTTGCTGCGTTCCAAGGACTCCTCGAGATCGTCCAAGTCGGTCTTGAGGCCTTTGGTCTTCTTTCGCTCCCTCCTGGGCACTTCAGAGAGCCAGGCCGTCAACTCCTTCGCCTCTTCGCTTTGACCGGTAACCTCTACCCGCCGCAATTGGGGAGGCTCGCGGGATTCGGTCGCATCGTCCTGTTGTCCTTCAGCCTCCCCTTCCCCGGGTAATTGAGGACTTCGGACTTTGTCTGTGTCGGGAAAGCTCAGGCGCGCGCGCGTCGAAAATAGAGAGCTTGCGACGGAGGGGAAGATGTAGGGCGGGCGCAGAGCGATGGGAGACTCCCTGGGAATCAGAAGGCCGAGCCGTCGCTGGGGTCGAGCCCTCCATAATGCATTGATCCCCAGGGACATTTGCTATGAAGGTATCATTCTGTGCGTTGGTTGATTTGTGCGCCAAGTCCGAGTGGCAGGAGGCGCAGGCCGTCAGTTGTTGGTCGTCTGAGTTGAGGCCGACGAGAGGATTTGGAGTTGCAGGCCGACCGCGAAGCAACTGAGATTTTTGGGCGCCGATCGGACCCCAGCTCGCGCCTTATCGATAACCAGCTGCGATAAATGGCCGGGAGATGTTGCCAGGGTGGACTCGTTAGCCTCAACTATTTTCTTTTCGTAGAATTGATTCATGAATAGTGCTCGATGCAGGATGCGTAATTATTAGTTTGTATCGCTTTTGTCAAGTATTTTCAAGTGGGTTTACCCGGCTCACAAGGCCCACTCTGGTCCACGCCGCGCCAGTCCTCGGTCCATCCTTCACACTTGTCTGTCGCCGTTGTCGCCTTCCCTTCCCTGACAAGCTTCTTGACGTCGCTCCAGTATTCCAATCTCCTGCACTCCTCGTCCGCATGCCGTATCGCACCCTTCAAATTATTACTTCTGCGCTGCAGCTTCCCCGTGTCGTTCTCCTTCAAGGCATGCTGCGTCTCCTCAAAGACCTCATTCAGCTTGGACAGCAGGATCCTCCTTGATGCCTGGAAAACAAAAATCGCCATAATATCGTGCATTCTGTGCTGAAGGTGGAGGAGATCGTCCCCTCCGTTTTGCAGGAAGTTCTCCACCGCTTCGATCTTCTCACGGTCAATTCGTGACCGGGTGAGTATGGCCATCAGAGTGTCAATGTCCTCGATGTCGGGCTTTTCTCCCGCCTCGGCCGACACCCACGACGAGACGCTGGGACTGTGACTGTGGCGGCTGTGACGACTGCTGCCCTTGCCACCGCTGCGGTCCGTCTCCACGCTCCGCCGGACAGTGAAATACTCTGTATTCAGCATGTGAGGGTCGTTCGACTCCGGGTCCCTCTTGATCCTCTGACGCGTCCAAGCCCGCCGGCGCACGCACGAGTTGTACCACCTAGGCAGGTGCCAGGAGAACATCTTGGCAAACATGAAGCTGTATTCCCAGCCATTCTCGTCGACACCTTCGTCCTTGTTGATATGCCACTCGGGCCATGACCACACCCAGCTTGGATCAGGCACCTGGGCAGTGTGAATGCTAGTCGGGCTCGGCTTGTGGGCGAAATTGGTCCAATTGGGCGGGTCCAGCTGGCCGAGGGCCTTTGGCGAGAACAGAGGAATCCCGCAAAACATACCCCCTCTTTCATTTTCATATAATATGTCGATTGCGGTCTCGGGTGTTGGTTTGCGGCGTTGGGTGCCGTTCGCCTTAGATCGGGGGTCTCGCGGCCCTTCTAGTGGTGTAGGTTCTACTGCCAGTCAGCAAGCTGAAACTTTGCCACGCGTGCCAGCACGCGTCGGCCTGTGTAGGGCCTTACCTGTGACTTCAAGCTGGGGAAGGGCTGCATTGCCAGCCAAGCTTTCTTGCGAAGTTGCCTTCTTGGAGGCTGCCTTGGAACGCCTGGACGACGACGCGGAGACACTGCTTGTGCTACGGCGTGGTGATCGTTTCCGCGCCGGGGCTCCCTGTGACGAGGACGGACCCTCCCCAGAGTCTGGCGCCGGCGCCTGCTCCCGTTCTGTTGCTGGCTCTGACTCTGGCTGTGAATGTGTGGTCGATGCCGGCGGCTGGTCTGCTGGCTGGTCTGGCTGCTGCCCCGGCTCCGGGGACAGTGCCTGCGGAGTCACGGCCTCGGCGGCATGGTCGACAAGGTTGATCTCGTGATCATAGTCACTGTCTTTCAAGGGCGGGGCTCGGCGCGAGCGATGCGCTGTCGAGGGCTTTCGCATGGCCAGAGGTCGACCCGAAGCATGACGAGCAGGAAAAAGGAGCCCAGCTCGGAGGTCGGCCTAGGCACAGTATATGATGTACTCGTGTGTAGTCTAGATCGGATGGTGGCTTAGCGGAGGCGAACCAGCGCTATGGGATGGGACCTCAGGGCCCGCCCAGATGCCAGGTCTGGACCTTTGAGGCGTCGATTGTTGGATGGACCGACGGACGGCTTCGCCCAGCCGCACCACACCAGTGCCGGTTTAGGGGCGTTTAGGGAAATTGCCCCAGGTCCATAACTTCGGTGCAGTTCGAAATGTGGTGAGAATGGATGTCCACAATAGTAGAGGCCGTTCCTAGGTGAAGAGTTCCTTAGGGCGGCAAGTTGGCGAGGTAATGCGGCACATTCCAGCACCACCGTGTCCCAGCTGATCGTTGCATGTGCTGGATTTGCAGTGGGTGCTGGCTGCTGTACTCCGCATGATGTAATAATAACTCTCCAGACTGGGAAGGACCGCTCTAGACGCCCACCATCCAAGGCCTCCCTCTCACCTCCCAAAGCTAAGCTGCATCAAGCTTCTTGCAGGTGTGGATCGTTGCTTGGAAATTCCACCCAAGGCGTTCAAAACTCTCGCTGCGATGGATTTCAATTCAGTATCTCAACCCGAATACTTGGCAGTTTCTTTTCGTCGTGGATTGACAGCCCACGACCTGCCTCAATTCAACATGGACTTGCGTATCCCACAAGACTTCCCTGGATGAATCTGGATTGCAGGCTGCACCCCTGCCCAACCCCATTTTTACCAGGTTCCTTGTGGGGAAACAGGCGTACGCGCGCAAACACACTGACACATGCAAGATATGCCCTGTCCGCACCCGTAGACGATGAAACGACGCGTCTGCACTAGGCCAGGTCAACATGCACGCTGTAAATTCGGTCATGCTTTGCTCTGCAGAGCGACTGCATGTTACCTGACGACACATAATATTTTCACTGTGTGAAACAGCTACACTATCCCCAAATGACCGAAACCTTCTTGAACAATCTCTTCCCAGCCGATGTGCCCTCCGCAGACTGCTTCATCTCCTCCATCCTCGTCCACTCTGCCGAGTCAGCCTCGACCTCAGCCAGGCCACTGCTCAAGTCAACCGAATCAGCCTTGTACATCCATGGCTCACTCCTCGCCGCGATCAACTTGTGCCCAATCCAAAGGATGAGGAAGATCGGGATGCCTAGGTATGTCGTCAAGAAACCGCTAGCGGTGAACTGTCCAGGATAGAACACCGTGAACCCGTTGCAGAGCAGCAGGAAAATGAAGATCGGTAGGCAGATGTACGCAGCGTACGGTTGGAAGCGTGAGCGGTACGGAACAGTGACTCCTTGGGTGAGGCATCCTTTGCGGAAGCGAATGAAGGTAATGCAGCACACGGCCCACGAAGTAAAGCCTGCCGTGTTGGTGAGACTGATGAACCAGTTGAACACCTCGCCGGCCTGGGAGCTGCAGTTGAGGTAGGCGAGAAGCGCGAACAGACTACTGGCGATGACAGCGTAGATAGGCAGTCCATTCTTGAGACATCGGGTGAAGATCTTCGGCGCGTTCCCGGACACGGCGAGGGAGTATAAGGAGCGACTTGACATGTAGAGGTACGAATTTCCTGCGGACCAGGCACTGATAAGGATGCCGGCATTGATTATCGATGGCAATGTCTCGATGCCAGCGTTTCTGATAGCGACGACCCACGGCGATGCATTCGCGTCACCCGTGCCGGATGTCAGGCTTGGGTCTTCGGAGTTGCAAATGGCCCCTATAGCCAGAGCTCCAAGGGCATAGAATACGATGAGTCGGTAGAAAAAGCGTCGAGCCGCGGTCGGGAGGTTCTTGCGCGGGTTGATCATCTCGCCAGAGGTATAAACGATCAGCTCCGGTCCGAAATAGAACGAGAAGCCGGAAAACACCCAGACGTATAGGAAGGCGGTGAACTGTCCACCAGCACCCTCAACGATATAAGCCTTAACGGCACCGGGATCGTCCCAATAACGGAAACCGAGTCGCTCGTGGTTTGGTCCTCCACCGACCATCAGGATAAATGCAAGGATGAGCAGGCCGATGATCATGATGACCTTGACGCCCGCGAACCAGAATTCAGTCTCGCCAAAGATGCCCACCGGGCAGAGGTTGAGGGCGACAATAACCACCAGCATGATCGTGATCCAGACTGCGATGTTGATCGTGCTCGGCCAGAAGTTGATTACGATACTTGCCGCGGTGATCTCGTAGGCGACCAAGATGCCAAATGAGTAAAAGTAAAGCCAACCCAGGGCAAAACCGAGAGACGAAGAAACATATCGGTTGCAGTAGTACGCCATCGAAGCCCCCGAGATGGGCAGGTAGGTAGCGACCTCCACGACCGCCGTTACCACGCCGTACACGAGCAGCGACGTAAGGCAGTAGCAGACGAAGAGGAACGCAGGGCCCCCGATGGCGAGGGCCTGTCCTGAGCCGACGAAGAGGCCTGTACCGATCGTGCCACCGATGGCTATCATCTGGGCATGGCGGGATTTAATGTCTCTCTTCGTTCCGGCTCGTTCGTGTACGGTGAACTGCTGACCGACGCCGTACGTCTCGACCTTGCTCAAGTCGGTTTCTTGGGCCTTTTTCTCGGCGTACGGGTCCTCGTCTGACGTCGCGCGATTATCGATGGCAGCCATCTTTAAGGTGTTATGGGCAAATATGTTGTGGTGGCATAGAGATTTTCCTTTGGGAAGATCAAAAGGGCAAGAAAAAATATGAAGTGAGAAAGGGGCGGGAGCAAATGTATTTTTATCAGAGTTCCGGAACCATAACTATGTTCATAACGCCGGTCGTCCATACAATCCCGGGAGGCTGGGACGCGAATTGTGTCCCTTCTTATTGCTACATAGTGTTTCAGAGGCGGGGAGTCAAGGAACGCGTATGACAGACCCAGAACCAAGCCTACAGTCGATAAGACAGCAGGGTGCCTGACATAGATGTCGCTTGGTATCGGGTATCGGACCTATCTACGCCACCCCAGTGTCATGGGATCCGGGGGAGTTCCTGATGGACCCACCCCCGGAAATGCCATTGATAGCCAGCCTAGCGAGTGCCTGGCTTGGAGCTTTGGGAAGGTTTCACCGATAAGTGAGCTTGGCGGAGAAACTTGTAATAACCGTCTCAAGGGCTGGGGTTGGCGGGTGGTGATCAATTACTTAAATACCAAGCTGCGCTAGCGAAAGGCACACAGGCGGCCAAGGCCGGTAGAGCATGGTGTTGTGAGGCAGTTTTCCCCGCTCCTGTTATCTTCCCTGTCCCACCCCCCTGCCGCGGTAACCTTCCCTTTTCATTTTCAATCTTAATTATCTCACACATCAGATCGGACACACGGGCCAAGGCTGTGGAAGGGCACGGTTTTGCCAGACTTAAGGATGAAACCACCTTATGAGTTTAGGGTGCAAGGCGAATTGAACTCCCACAAGGGCCCCGTCAAAGTCATGTGGACACTAGTATTTCTTTCATCCATGCCATATTATTTATGTAATAGACCCTGTCCCTTGCTGCTCATCCTTACACATTCGAAGATCTGCGGGTTGACCCTCAATTTGAGTCTGCTTGTGTCTTGTCCTTTCCTTCCGCGGCATCCTTGAGTAAACTGGTGCTAATCTGGCATGGACATTGTTACCCCGATAATGGCATGTATGGGCTGGGTTGATACTCACCACCTGTTGAAACTGGAGGGGCATATTCGTCGAAATTGGAATGGTCATGAGTGAATAAGCTCTAGAGCTGCCGCTCATATAATTGCAGACATTGCGGCCCACAAGATGGATTCACTTGCAGCCGCTATTGGTACAGTGAGTTACGCACTCTGTTCAAAGACTTGCTAAATATGATCCGCACATTGTCCATCGAGATCGGCCAGACATGGTAGAGGATTGTGATAGCATGCTGCTAGCAGGCCACGGAATTCTCGTTGAGCTTTATACATCTTAGTCCCGAGCAAGCCTCAGCGGCAGTATCTGTATCAGAAGCAAGAAGAAAAAAAAGAAATAGCAAGTGTAATACGTCACACGTTTTTTATATCGCCGTTTCCGCATTCTCATTGTTACAGTGTCGTACTTTTGAAAGTAAATATTCGCACCTGCAAAAACAAAGAGTACACCGGTACATCGGTAGCGCTAAACCAGGCAGCAGTTTACTGTAACATGAATTCTCCAGTCTCTCTCAAGCTTGTCATCACCATCCTTGCGGCTTCCGCCGTGTCCGTTGAGGCCGCGTGCAAAGTGCTCGCGGCCGGTGAAGCATGCAATCTGCCGATAAGTTGCAAGAACATCTGCACGGACGAATACAGAAACTGTCTCGTGGGCAGTTGTTGAGTTGGGAGTATAAATGCCGCAGAGAGGTTGACTCGTCAACTGATTATGTGAGAATTGACAAGAAGAAACACGAGAGACAAAGTTGAGCGGGGAGGTTGTTGTGAAAGAAGGAGAATAATAAAAAGAATTGCCAAAGAATTAACCGGAAACGCCATGAGAAATGAAGCAGACTGGAATCCACGGCTCCCGGCATTCGTCGATATCAGTGCCACCCTGCTTTGACGCCGCATAAAGCTACCCAGGTATTGAAGCCTGGATGTTTAATTTACTTGAAATTCTGCGACCCTGGTTTGTTCTCTCCGCGAACACGAGGTTCCTGCAAAGCAGGCTTGCTGTCCTGCAGATCACGTTCCACGAGAACCAGCATAGAGCTCCGCGTGGACGTTCCTTGGCAAATGAAAAGACGCAAAAGGGAAATATTTATGTTTCTTGGAGAATTTGACGTCAATCTCACCCTCCATGATGACAAAATACAGCGAAAAGCGTGGCTGTGGGGTTCAGTCGCGGTTTCGGTCTGAGCCGTCATTTCCGCAATCCCCGGCCGTTCGCCAGACTCGCCTACCAACAGCCATCGATCACTGCGTCACAACCAGAAATACGAAAGGGCATGACATAATTCTCAATTCTTCAAGTAGCTCGGTTGTAAGGCCAAATGCAATTTCTCATAAGTAACTACACTCGCCGTTCTCGAATTTTGCGATATGCGCTCCCACCTTGTAATTCATTCTCATGCGAATTACAGCTGAGGTTTACAAGTAGGCCTCCCAATAAAGATGAATATTCTCCTCGCTTACCTCTCAATCACCCTATTCGTTGTTGCTGAGGATATTGACGAGCACGATGTTCCCCAGGCATGCATATCCAACTGCCGCAGCCTGATCGACCTCTCTGCTAGGTGTGAGAACAGCACCGATGGTGACACCGCGTTCAATGACTGTGTGTGCAACGACACAAGTGCTGAATCCGCCTTCAACTCTTGCGCAGCCTGTGCCAAGCAGAATGGCTTCACAGCAGACGACGACAATGGTAAGTATACGAATTTTATTTCAGATTGACCTTTACGGCTAGGTGCCTCACCCCGTGGCCCCTGACTAGTCCATACGTCTCCATGCCTTTTCTGAATATTGCTTTCTCTTTCGACTTTCGAAAAAATTGACATAGATGTCGTATAGATGTTGCTTCTCTGATGACAGACTGCGGCCTTGACTTCAATGCTGCAAGTGCCTCTGGCGGGAATGCCACGGGAATTGTTGCAACCAACACTGTCACCTCGGTATCAGGCTCGAGCACCGTCGTCTTGACTACGACGTCCGCACAGTCAGCAGCAACGCAGAGCTCCGGAAACGGAGTCGCGTCTTCAGACCGATCGACAGGAGCAGCAGTAGCAGCACACGTTGGAGCGGTAGTCGCCGGATTGGCCTTGGGAATTCCTGCCTTGATCTGATACCCTAGAGTAGTTGATGTCTAATAATGGGTGGGTGGGTGGAACTTGATGATGTATGACATACTCGGATCATCTGTAGCTATGGTGCGGGTTATATACCGGTATACCCTCCTTTTTACGGGTGCGAAAATTCGATCTCTTTACTTAAGTAGCCAACGGCTGCCTCACCCACCGGTTTGCGATGAAACCCTCTCCTCACTGAAGATTTGCTGCGCCAGTCGTCTTCAGTCGTGCCTAGGCCAGCAAAGGCTGGGTTTCCCGACTCGTCGATTGGGCTCCGCTACGCGCTGTGCCACCAACGCCATGCAGCACGATGCATTGACCCACTGCAAGGAGGGCATTGTTCACGCACGGCCAGCCGACAAGGGGGTACCAGTCGAATACCAGCCACTGAGGGGAGCCCTTGAGTCTATGCGGAAGTCTGAACCTGAACGGCCACAACACTGCCAAAGCCGAAAAAGTAACGATTTGCAGCACAAGTGTCGTTCGGCTCAATGTAGTCTGGTTCTGACTTACTCCAGTCGCGCTAGCTTGAAGCCAATAGGCGGCTCCGGTCGCAAACGTGATCAGGGGGTTTATGCAGGCGTAATTGATGCTCATGATGACCACGAAAGGGAGATCTAGCCAGTTGTCCCTGGGCTTACCAGCCACGATCGCCCAGAAGATACAGAGGGCGGCGTGAACAGAGAGCAGTGTTACTGCGGTCTTCGCGGACGGAGACGTCCTATCAGTAGTTGTTTGTTCATTGGTCGCTTCAGTGGTTGGATCTGTTTCAACATTGCTGGTTGCAGTTCCTCTGACTACAAGTACAACCCCCAGGCTATAATTCAGATAGGTCGATTAGTGGCACTGCTTCTCCAGTTCCAGCTCACTCAATGATCAAGAAACGTACATGAGCAATGAGCATAGCCATTGCATTAGAAGCTGAGCCAGGTTGAGGTAGTCCATGAGCCGTGGCGGCTCAGGTATCACGATACCATCTCTCTTGTATGTTGGGCAGGCAAAGAGATAGTACATAGTCGTAATTTGTGACTGAGCGCAAAGAGCAAGAATCAAAGTCGCCGTCGCCGAGATGCCACTTGTGATCTGGAGGCAAAGCAACTTCTTGCACTGTGGCAAGTACGAGAACGGTGTCAGCACTATGAGCAATCTATGCCCATGATTAGCACAATGCCGTTAATGTCGAAGTCTTCCGTGCTTACATGCTCATGATATGCAAAGTGGCCGCCATGAATGGTAGCTCATAGGATAGTCTGTAGTGTTTGAAGTGGTGAGGCGGTGCGATGGTCCAAAGGATGTCAAATAGAGATGGATGAGCTGTTCCTCGAAAAACCGTTGGTTCTCATCTAGGCTTAGCGTTGCTCGTCAGGAAGCACAAAGGGTCCTACTACCCTTCTCTGAAGCAAATTACGCTAAGGACCCCTGCCTATCCCTGCTAGAGCTCCCTCAAAAAGCTGGCTGAAAGTCGATGTTGTGCCGATATCCAACACGTCATGCATGGAACAGTACTCCCTTATACATATTGAGATGATTCGGTAGGATAATATAAGGTGTTTTACCAGTCTCAAAATGCTAGACAGGAATAATAGCAGCTTAGCGCTTTCTGTAAACCATCTACTTGTTTTGCAGTATTCAACTCGATTTCACTTCGGTCGATCAGTAGTTGTTGCAATTCTCCACTAGCAGCGATAGTCTTAACGAGACTGAACTCTAGCTATCATCAAGAGATGACACATCCCCGACCTTACTCCAGAAGTAATTATCCATGCCTCCAAGAAGGAGCTTGGGCTTATTGAGCGCTTCATCTCAAATCGCGGAAATGTTACCTTTGTGGTGCAACTGGCGGTCAGCCTGACCAGAATATACAGTACTAGTATCGCCATATTCCGCACATCTCTACCAAGACAGATTATTCTGGTTAGCTTATTCTGAATTACTGGCAATATACGAAACATTTGACTCCATGACTACAGCTTTGTAGGATACGAAAGTACGTAGTCCTGTCAGCTTATGCTGCACTCTTACACTTATTGGAACTGCAGAGCTCACCAAGACGTTGGTGAGCTTACTCGAGTACCTAGGTGTCTAGACATACTGTATGTTTCTTTTATTTAACCCTCATTTATCTTAGAAATGTACATATTTCAGAGCTGACAACACACTTGCCATTATCAGGATGAGAAAAATAGAATGTAATAGGCAATACTATAAGTAAGCTGATTCTTAGAGCTGCTGTGCGAATTGAGGCTGAATTGCGGGTGCTGCATCCGGAACATGCATGTCTTGGCTCGAATGTTCTATGCTCGATGCGACACGTCAATTGATAGCATCATTATCACTAGAATGACTTGGAAAAGGCAGATTGTAATGTCGTCATCAGCCTTCGATGTAAATGCAATTGAGTTCGGCTACCAGGCTAGGCTGCAAAACGTACCCAACCTACTCATAGTCAACGACTCCCCTTGAACGAGATTTTATCTCTATTGATCATCGCTTGTGATTTTAGCCTTCCAACCTTTGTAGCTGCTATCAAAAACACCAGGAACAAGCTTTTGAATCGCACCATGGCAGAAAGCCGCAAGTCGAAGACAGAACCGGAATATGATGCCCTCCTGTCCGAGCAAGAAGAGGAGGACCCTCATTATTATTCTGCTAGAAAGGCTCTCCTCAAGCCTCGACAGTGGTGGAGGACCAGAACCGGCACTCTCGGCGCGATTATTTTGACCATATCGTTGTCGATCAATGGACTTCTCGGCTATCAGCACTTCACTGGAGGCGGTATTGGCCATGGTGACCACAAGATGATGGGACATAGCAAGTTTGGTGAGTTACAAAAGGGGGGCAGAGACACGACTCGAAAATCGGGCTTTATATTTAGAGCTAAGCAATCTGAATAGCACATCTCGTGGCGGACGTTCCCATGCCTTGGCTTGCAAAAGACATATTCCTCGATGAAGATCCCGAGGTAGCCGATGAAGCATGGGACGACATCAACATTGACATTGGAACCATCGCGTTGGACAAGAGCTATGCAAATTCGATGAATCTGCCCGAGGCGCAGCAATTTCCATGGGATGAGTCCAAAAGCATATATCTCCTGACAGGTTTCCATGACCTGCACTGCCTGGCAAGCCCCCACCTCTCCTTCTCGAGTTTAATCTCCATTAAATCCTACTGACAAGCCGAAAATGGTAACAGAAAACCATACGAGAATGGGTGGCGCAAATTGGCCGGAACGAGACACCAGCCGAGCCAATCGAGCACATGTTCCATTGTCTGGATGCCTTGCGACAAGATGTCCAGTGCTATGCCGATGACACACCTCGTTTCACGGACGACTCTCATCTTTCAGGCATCGGCCAGGTCCGTATGTGCCGGAGTTGGAGCAAGCTTGAAGAGTGGGCTCGTGCCCGGCCTGCGTGTTGGCGCTTCACCGGAAGCCAACTGCATATGAACATGAGCGTTGAGGACAGGTATCGGTTTTGTCCCGAGGACTCCCCGTACGCTGCTAAAGTTAAGGAGGTTTTCGGTGAAATTTGAAATCGCGCCGATGTCAATGCAAGTATGCAAATACGGATAGACAGGGAAGTACTCGGATATGGTCGGGGTAAGAGCTGAATATCCAGGTAATGACGGGAGTAGTCAGTTATCTCAAGATTCAGTATAATTTGCAACGATCAAGCGAATCTTCCTCGTTACCTTTATTTCATCATTCATTTCCCGACCAGATTGGGAACGGTACTAGAAAGGACACCGAGGCAGTCGTTTACAAGAGCACCGGGGTCAAGGGTGAAGGAGCTACAACTGGGCTTTTTGTTTCTGATAGCGGTCAAATAGGTTTCGTCTGGGACCATAGCATTCTTTAATTGCCTGAATAAACGCCACTGCAGGTTGTCTAATTCTCATGGGGCAAGTTTCCACCTAGGCACCCAAGTTTATTAGACTAAATTTTCGGTCTTAGAAGATGAAGCCCAGGTTAGCCGTTGTGAACCCAATTTCTGCAGTATTACCCCCTAGTTAATCAACCAAAATAATTGCATGATACTGCTTAGATGTAACTTCTTTTCTGTTTGTTTTCAACTCCTTTCATAGTACCAACGAGGGTTTGATCTATCCTATTCTACTTCAACAAACTTGCTAATATAGTTACATAGGAGTATGCGGCGCGGAAGAGTCCTCCAGCTCGTTTCGCAATGTGTCAAAGTTTCTGTTTAAAGCGAATAAGTTCTCTTCCAAATCCGAGTCGAAAGGGAATATATTCAGGGAAACTCCCAGCTCATACAAGTCCAATAACTGCGACGAAAGGCGACAGGCCTGTCCGCTCATGTGCAGCTTTTGTCGTTGTAAGATTGCCCATGCGTTGCTCGCTTGATGGTTGTGTGGCTAGCAAATTTCATATTAGGCGACTGTTGGCTAGTGGTATAATCGGC
This sequence comes from Diaporthe sp. HANT25, assembly GCA_013435955.1. Classification (NCBI taxonomy): domain Eukaryota; kingdom Fungi; phylum Ascomycota; class Sordariomycetes; order Diaporthales; family Diaporthaceae; genus Diaporthe; species Diaporthe sp. HANT25. Next base: position 159,009 of record JACBFG010000023.1, on the reverse strand, counting down.
ACACGAGCTCGGGGTAGGTAGGAGAACGTACCTTCTCTGTACTCGACGCCACGCTTGGGTCTGTCGAGAGTGTTTCCGAGTCTGGATGGATGGTGTCTCCACCGTTGCCGAGCAAAGGCAGATCGAATGGTACACCTACGCCCTGTACCCAGATGATTAGACATGTTTCGGACCCGAAGATGAGACGAGCTGCCGCGGTCGGCATAGATTTTTACTCACCGGTATTTGAGGAGGAATGACCATAGAATTTGGCGTCTGTAATTGGTTCGTATTATTGGAGATGCTTAGGTTCATGTCTTCGAATCCGGAAAAGACATTGTGTGAATAATGAACAGGTTCTGTGGCAATTGCCTGGGTAGGGCTGCGTCCCAGATTGAGTGCCCCAGCGGACGATGAAAATTCACCACTCGCCGGCGATCGGCTGCTGGAAGGTGGCTGCTGCAAGCTCTGGTAGCTATTTGAGCTGGAGGCGCTTGACTTGCTATTATGATCGCAAGGCTGGTGGGCCCCGGATTGAGGCAGTCTAGATCGTCGTCGTTCTCCTACGCCACCGTGTTAGCCATTGAGCGAGAGCAGCGATGCAGGGCCATCATTGGCATGTACTCACGGTATCTCTGCTGCGCGAGTCGATTCTGTTGTCTCCGGCGCTGTTCATAATCTGATGGACCCGGTGCGGCAGTTTCGTTGGTCCTGGACTTGGTCGAGCTTCGTGTCGACTTGACAGAGCTGCTGCTATCCATTAAGACTTATCAGCAGCTCGGCAGCAGGAATACTACGAAGGAAACCGGATCCGAGATGTTTATTCGAATCAAATTTTGTGGACTTTGTTGAAGTCGTCCAATCTGTGTCTTCTGGACAGGAAATGCAATGCACTGGCAATGTTGAACGGGGTTGAGGTTGATTTGTGGCATCCAGCAGCGTCCAGTTCTGAATTCTGCAGTTTGTATAGCTATGCCCAGGTAGCGTTGCATCTTGCTTGAAATTTATGTCTAAGTTGACTTATAGCCGGGAGATAGATTGTTCACATATATAAGCAAAATCTTCATTTCTAAATCCTTCTGATTGAAACTGGGATTATGACCGAGACGAAATTGAAAGTTATCATCGGTACCCTTTAGCACCGCAGTCCATGGGTGCTGGGCAGGATATTCCTCGCAGTTGGGCACATCCCACGTGGTCTACTTGCAGCTTTCTCGAGCGCTGTAGCACGCCTTAGTTTCCAAAGGAGCGGTGGCGGTGCGAAATAGTCATCCCGATACTACCTAGGCAGCCATCACATTTTAACAAGGCCAACATATTCTGCAAACTGCACTGGCTCATCACATTTCATGGTTAAAAATCCTATTAAAGAGTACTCGGTGTTCGGCGAGCCCCTCCATTGGTGACTGAGTAATGAATTGTGAAAGAACTCCTGTTCGTTCTTCTTACACACTCAGTCTGATTTCTTACCCACTTTCCCGATCTTACGCAAGCCCCACACACTGAGACGTAAAATCACCGAGGCCAGATCAACAAAAAGGTAGAAGACTGCATGGTGCCCCTCGAGCAGAGCAGTTGGATGGTCTTTAATCCGATATCCCGAATTCCGAGTCACCTGATTTGCCACGAGGGCCGTCACCGCCAATCCTACACTCTTACCCGTCTGAGAGACGGTGTTGGACGACTCCGGCCCCGCATTGGTCTTGGACGGCAACATGGAAGTTATGAGCTGGTTGGACACTGTAAACATGCCGTCTGCGCCCATAGGGCTCAACAGGTTGTCTGAGAATGTGACCGCCCCGTAAGACCAGCTGGGCTGCGCAATCGCCATCAGCATCGAGGCAAGCAGACACGGGATGTTCGTCGCGATGACGATCCAGTCTGCTCTGACGCGATGTACGACCAACCCAACAACTACATTGGTCAAGGCCCCAGAGATGGGCGCAGGCAGAACTCGGATGGCAGCCTCCAAAGAGCCGATTCCTTGAACCTCCTGGAAGAAGAAGTTTTTGTCCTATTCAAAGGCATCGAAGGCTGCCCCGATGCAGAGCACGTTGATGCAGATGCAGATGAAGAATTGAGGGCGAGGCCAACACTGGTTGATGAGACGCCAACCCAATCAATGTTCAATACCAGCTGCTGCCAGACATTGCGAAACGTCAGCCCGTCCCTGAGGGTTCGGAGCAGTTGCCACGCGCACAGCATGAGCATAGCGGCGTTGGGAATTGCCGCGTTGAAGAACCCCTATTCTTAGCCAATGGTGCTTGTGATGACGCTCCCAAGTACTAAGCTTATCTTCAATCGCAAGGGCTGGGCAGTGGACGCGAACGCCACGTTGCGTGGCTTCCCCGGGGGAAAATACCTCGTTGATCATGCTGACGGCTCAAGGCACACAGAATATCGCTGCAATACCGAAGAACGCACGAAGCACAATGATCTTCCAGGACAGGCAGCAGCCGAGCCTGGGTAAGCCCTGCAGCAAGCAACACAACAGAAACATGAACCGGCCTCCCAGCACATTCGAGACGGAGCTATCGTACATACGAGGAGTAGACAAGCACACGTGAGCGAGTATATGGTGACGGGCCTAGAGCGTGGGCAACGTTACCACTTCCCCAGTCAGCATTCTGCTAGATCCGGGACATTTGGGGAAAGTTTCCTCGAGTCGACGTACCACAGAACAAGATGCCCTTAAGACCGCTGATTAATGGGTAGTGTGTACAGACTTTGTAACCCAAAAGTGTGGGCAGCAGAGTTGTTTATTTTTTCCCATGGTGCTAGGATCCAGGGGAGACTCAGCGCGTCTGCTCAATCGCGCGTCTACGCAGGAAAAACGAGCATAGCCTGAAGCTACATTGTGTAAGCTGAAGCGGCTGAACTAATGCTTCCAAGGTTATTATTCGGTGACAGAGCAAGCCAAGCTACGGATCTCCCCGTCCCTAGCCTGTTTTGAGTGAAGTATGAATTCTTACGTAGGTCGGCACTGTAAGCCATATACCTATCTAGGCATATACTACATCTTCCCTCGTGATAACACGCAGGTATGCTGGTAAGCCGCGAACCGAGACAAGACCGAAGATCAATTCTACTGTGCTTACACTGCGAATTTTCCTGTCATCTCTCAAATTCTTTTCTCTCGGCCATTTACACGTTTCACGAGGTACTTCACCTTAGCATGGTAGATGCGTCCGATGTTTTCACTTCAATATTCTTTCACTGCTCACAATTATACTGGCACCCAGCGCATGTAGTCAGTGCCTAGTAATACGTCTCTTGGTGTTTCCGCTTCAATAGCGACTGCAGCAAAAATGCAATACCAAGCACTGCGAACAGTTCGATCTAGATATCTGCTGTTGAAGCTTCGTCTCCATGATCTAGTTGTCTAACTCCCGTCTGCCGATGGTGACGGTAAATGTGAAATATATACCACTTTCTCCCTCTACACGGGCTTCCATGTCTTTCAGCATCTGCCTTTTCAGAACATTTATCTGCTCATGCGTGTAAGTACTACGGTCGGGCAGCTCCTCGAGCAGGAGCGCCAGTGGTTTCTTCATCTCTCGACCCTCGAATTCGCCGAACCGCCGTGTCCGGGGCTCTTTGTCAGCCAGCCAGGTCCCAACAGTCCACTTGTACTCCCACGACTGGATATCCACCAGGCCCGCCTGACCAAGGTAGCCTTCGGCGTTGATGCCCGCGTCCGGGTCCAGCCCCTTGGCCTCGAGCGACGCGCGCAGCACCCGCATCCATTCCATCTCCGTGTCCACGCGCCGACCCGAAGCATCGAAGAGCCGATTGTTCAGGTCCTGCAGTTCCACCCAGCCGCCAGGCCGCACCTGGTCGCGCATCGCGGCAACGCACGCCGGCCAATCCCGGATGCCGCACACCAGCAGCCTTCCAAACGCGAGGTCTGCCTGGCCGGGAGTGAGGCGCGGGTCCAGCCGCGGCAGCGCGTGCAGGTCGCCCTGGATGTACGTGACGTTGGGTGGGGACTGGTGGATCTGTGGCACTGGGGAGAGGTCGATGCCGTAGACTTGTGCGTTGGGATACAAGTTGCCTAGCTGCGTTGTCACCACTCCCGTGCCGCACCCGAGGTCCAGCAGTAGCTTCGGCGATGGTGGCAGTGTGGCGTGGATGGTACAACCCATTAGATCGGCCAAACATTCTGACTGCTCCTCTAGACGCGCATGCTCTTTGATACTGTGCATGGTGCAACTCGAAGTCAGCTGGGTATTCGTGCAAGGGCGAAAAGGATGACTATGAAGGTGTGTGCATGCAACAACAGATCACGTACCTCGCGGGCAGAGGGTAATTCACCCCTGTGCTGTAGGCCGACCCAGGCACTGGGGGAATATCGGTAACATCGTCGGCGGAGCCCATGGCCACGCGTGAAACTCTGGTTGCGTGTCTCTGGGTCACAAGACCATGCATGCAGATCACATCAAGCGCACTATTAATAGGGGCTTGCTGTTCTAAAACAGTCAATCTTGAGGTGCCACTGTACGTTACCCGTGTGAGCTTACATTGAATGCCGCGCAAGCCAGGCAATCTATTTCGCCAAAGTGTGAGATTACGTTGGTAAGCTTACCACCTGCTCATGTTTACCTGATGTACTGCTAGAGCAGCTCTGCGTTTAGGATGCAAGAGAGTAATTCACAATGGTCAGCAATTCAATGTCATTTCCAATGACACTCGAGTAGGAGGAGGAAGGCAAGCATTGCCGTGAAGCTACCGTTCAGAATCCATGTCACTTTGTACTTCGCGACGGTGGTTTTGTTGTGAAGAGAAATATTCGCAGGGCAAAAAGCAGACGGTATAGCGGTATATGCTAGCACAATAATCGCAGCCACATGTAGTAATCAAGCAAACAATTCACATGTGCAGATTACACACCCAAATCAGACCCCCATTTTATACCTGATATTATGTATACAAATTATTATGCAAACTATGCATGCGAATTGGATGTGTAAGTTGGGCGTGCAAACTGGCCACAGGTAATCTTTTGGAAATCAGATATTTGCACCTACAAAAACAAATGGTACACCTATAAATAGCTTGCTTGTTATTATAATTTTCACATAAACACACACACACTCACACACATACATACTATAAATACTTAGCTAATATAAATACCTACCTAGGTATTCTAAGTTTAGGTCTAGGTATATTAGGTTTAGGTATTTAGGTATACTAGCTCTAGTTATATTAGGCTTAGAGGTATTAGGTCTAGATGTATTAGATTTAGGTATATTAGGTCTAGGTATATTAGGTTTAGGTGCATTAGGTCTAGAGGTATTAGGTCTAGGTAGGTATAAGTATATATGTGTAGTAGGTATATGAATTAGCTATGGGTAAGTAAGTAATGCATAGGTATACCATCGGTTTTTATGGGTGCAAATATCTGATTTCATCTTTTAGCAATGGGAGATAATCGTGCATTAGGACCAGTAGGTATGTATCTCTGCAGTATCCTTTTACTTGCTCTGCAAATATTTGACGTTTTTAATTAAATGTACTAAGAAGTTCTGTATGAATTTATTACTTGATTTCTAGAGAATATGAAATTTTGGTCACTTAGTTTCTCCGCTACAATTACTTCCGTAGGACGCGGCTGTAAAGGTCCAGTCCAAAGGAACCCGGTAAGATTTGTGCAGTGATACGGCGTTCTGGGTGCAACCTTCGATTCAAAATACTATGAAAATTTGACATACGTCTTGCTGCGAATGAATGGATAAGCCGTCGGCTTTTTACACAATGAAAAGCCTGTAACCCTTCTGCGTCAAGCCGCCCTTGGCCGCATCAAAGACCTGCACAGTCCACATCTTGGATAACCCCTTTGGCCTGAAAATTACTTACTCTTTCAAAATTGGATAAATGAAGAGGCGAGTGGATGGTAGCTAAAAGACCCAGCTTATTTAGACAAGACGAAGGTACCGTTCCATCCAAGGGCGCGTCCTGCAACGTGATCTTCATCCCAGACGGGTAGAGATGGTCAAAGTGCACGCCTAGGCCCTGCCAATCAAAGAGATCAGATCTCTCCCGAAAGTAAGAGGGCTTCTCATCCTCAATGACCAGTTCATGTGTCGTTCTCGAAACCTTGCCCGCATGCTGCATGGTGATGGAACCGTTAACAGAGCGGACCAAGCAAGCGTGCCAAGGTGTCATCGGGCAGCCGCCTGTTTGCGGGACCAGAGCGACAGAAATTTTCTTGGTGTCGGTTGAAGGATGAATGGAGAGGCGAAGGTGATCTGGGTATCTTTGCGCAATAGCTTCGGCGAATGCCTTGTCTCGCAGATTAGCAACGCGTTGGAGTCTTTTCTCTCTCTTTTCTGCGCTAAGGTTCAACATGAGGTTTTCTCACCTTGCCACGGTAGATCATGCGCCGAGCGACGTCTTTGCAAAATCGAATCTTGTGGGTTTTAGGCATATCGGTACCCTTGAGGCGCGTGTCTGCCATCTCCAAGCCGAGGAATTGCACATAGCCGCAGTACGTGTAGTTGACATCCTTGTCATTGGCGATACAGTAGCCGACGTCGAACTCGCGAGGTAAGTATCTCGCGATAATACTCTCACGATACTTGGGCGCCAAGGTCACATACTGAGCCTGTGTCTGAGGTTCTGGTAGCTCGTCGTCATCGAGAAGGTGGCTAAGGCGGGAGAAGCGCAAGTTGTCACAGCCTGATCGTTGAGCAAGCGCCCTTAGCTCTTGGCCGTATCGCCAGACTTCCTCTTCTGAAACACCAAGGATATCTGCACGGCGAGGTAAAGGGGTGTTAATGAATGCTTGACTTCAAACGTTCGAGCCAATGAGTTTTGGCTATGGCTGGACGCCAAAGCTACGTACCATTGTATACTAAGCCATCAGAAACGATGTAAAGCCTTGCTCCGTGCTTGTATACCTTCGCAATATCGTCACATAGACTGTTCAAGTGCTTCAAGGCCACCTCCTCACCCTTGTCTGGCAAAGTTCCCAGCACTTTGGTGGACTTGTTTGCTGACTTGAATGGGAATGCTGGGAGAACCATAAAAACCGGCTCATGCTGGGCTGTAGACCGCTCGATCTGATCGATGAATTTCTCTACCAGACTCAAAGGCTTGGATTGTCTCTGTGAGCTGTGAAGACGGTAATTTTCCAAGATCTCGAGAATCTTCAACGTGGTAGGACTTGGCGTCTTGAGTGGCATCGAGTTCATGCCTGTTGTGAACCCCATCACCTCAGTACCGTGCGCCATGTTGTGCAGATTCGTTTCACAATCGAAGAAGATTCTTGTTATGGAGATTTAATGCCCGCCCGTGGCGGGATGCCTGTCTCTGCAAAATATGCGGTGTTGTGAAGTAATTAGCAGATAGATATGAATAAAGAGGGCCTTTGTAATGTAATATTATCGCCTGGAAATGGTCTCGGAGACGTTGTCCCAAAAACTTCCCGGATGATATTACATGATCACTGTTCCACAGCTCTGACAACGTAAGGTGGCAAGATAGATTGACCTGTATGCACATGTAGAGCTGTTGGACTCTGTACAAAGTTCACCGGAGGTAGCCTAGTAAGATCTTCAACAGCCCAGACCACTACTGCTAGACCGCGACACGTATGTTTCTGGCTACTCAGCCTCGCCCCTCGTGATCGCGTAACCAGCCAGATGCTAGGCTAGAGGGGCTCTGGTTCTCAATGATGGTTCTGAATTGCCATTTTGGGTATGGTGATTATGGTGATCCATTTCGGGCATGGTCACCAGATTATGGTGATCATAATCTGATTACATCTCTGTTACTCCAGATGATGTAGAGCAAGTAAGCAACCAGACATTCTGTATCTATCATGTCCGCCATCGGGACCTATTATGAGCGAGTCGGAAATCTGACACAAATGCATAAGCGTGCATAGATGCTCTCATGGTATTGCATTGATCACTTACCAATGGTTTGATAGCCTAAGTAGTGCAACATCAGCATCGGCCGTGTTAAAACTAAATTTTCCACACTTGATTGATAGGTTGCACGTCCTTGATCTGCAGTAGTAGAATTGCTGAGCTATTCACGCACCGAAACTTATCGTGTTTACCGCAACTTGTGTGATCCTACATCTAGTTCAGTATTTGGTTACCAGTGAGATATATTCAATGAATTATGGCTATCTTTTTAAATCAATCGATTTTCGCTAGTTAAAGGTCGTCCCAACTTACGAAACGATCACCCAAGCATCTTGAAAGCTGTAGCAGTGTTTACAGCCGCATTTTTCACATTTTCAGAGCATATTTGTAAGGCCAACTATCAAGTGCTAAGACCGTGCTCAGTCAGAAGTGGGTCATTATGCTGTGCAGCAGTGGTTCGGGGGAGTGAGGGTTGATTCACCCTTGCTGCTATTTTTACTTCTCCTTTAGATGCGCTCATTCTATATGTCGTGGCACCTGGGATTGTCCATCGGTGTCAAGAACTCTAATTTGAGGATTCTGAGCCACTTTCGTCGTTTTGAGGCCATTTCCAGGTGGATTCTGTTGAAGGAAAGGCGCTGAGAGAATGTATGAAAGTATAGTTAGGACCTTCAACGGCAGTAGGCCCGTGTCTCGCCAAGGGTGCCCACGAGTAAGGCCCTCGGGCTCCTGAGAATGCGGCCCCCGATAGAAGTTGCCGATGGGATAGACATGGTACCCAGGACGACGTGTCATGTTTAGCACTTCGAGGAAGGTCCGGGCTTTTTCTCTTAGGTCTCAAGTTGCCGGCTTTTTCGCCGTGTGGAAAACACCATCAACGCAGACGATCTTCGAAGACCAACTCTTCAGCTAGCTGCAAAGCCGATAGCTGTGAAGTTCAGCAGTTGCCCATCTTCAATCAATCATCACCCCAGCCCCCGCAACCTTATGAGCTCCAGAGCGGCTGGATGGAGTGGTTCAAGGGCCTCAAGGCCCGACATTTTGCACAATGTGTTCTGGATTTTTTAACCCCCGAGATATTGTCTCGCCGCAAGAGGCAAGCCGGCAGGATCATTCATGATCAATCCAAAACTGCCTGGCTCGACGGACTGCGAGGCTGGGCCGCCTTACTCGTCTGCATCTTCCACCTGACCCTCTGGACGCACGACGGCATCAACTATTGCTACGGCGCCACACTGCCATCCGGTGCCCTCAACACCACGTCCGCCGCCTGGCCTATCATCCGGACGCTATGGACGGGAGGTCACTTCTCCGTCGCGCTCTTCTTCACCATCTCCGGCTACGTGCTGCCAAAGCGCCTGCTCTCCCTCCTGCACGCGGGTCGCCAAGACGACTTTGTCGAAGCGCTCCGCTCGTCCATCGTCCGCCGCCCTTTCAGGCTATTTCTCCCGGTCATTCTGAGCACGCTAGCCGTCATGGTCGTGTCGTATGTGACCGGCATCCCGACGTCTGCCATGAAGCGCGAGGACAGCATGTTGCTCCAGCTAGTGTCGTGGGTAAGAGAGACAGCGCGGTATCTCTACTTTTTCGACGGCGGTTATCACGCGGTAAATCAACACACGTGGTCCCTTGCCGTAGAGATGCGCGGCTCCATGTCACTGTTTGTGTGGCTTTTTGCCCTCTCTCGTATGCCGCACAAGACGCGCTTCTTTTTGACGCTGGCGATGATTTGGTACTTGACCGTGGCGGTCTCGGCTGCCCAGATGGCAACGTTCTTTGCGGGGATGTTCACGGTGGAGCTCGACTTGATTGCTTCAGGTGTCGCACAGATGCGTCTTCCGTGGGACGGGTTGGTGCAGGCAGTGGGGAGGCACGCCCTCGTACGGACATTGCTCGCCCATGCCGTTCTTGTTGGTGCGTTATACCTCGGCGCCTCGCCTTCTGGATCCCCTGGGCACTCTTCACGGGGCGAGGTGCTGGGAAATTGCCACGGCTGGAGGACCCTCGAGTGGTTGATACCCGATGCTTATCCCCGCGACGGTGACGATCCCAGTTGGCTCTGGTTCTGGTTGCTCTGGGCTGCATGGATGTTTCTTCTAGCTGCCAAGGAAGTCAACTGGCTGAAACGCGCTCTTGCGGGTAGCTTCTCCCAATGTTGGTCGCTGCCCCCGACTGTAGTTCCAGCTCTCCTTTGCTGACGGATTCTGCAGATCTTGGAAGGCTCTCTTTCCCCCTCTATCTAACCCATGGGCCCATGATTGCGTTTTTCTCAGAGCGAATTTTTTATTTGACGGGCGTCAAAAAGAACATGGATGAGGGAGCTGTGTCTCTGTTCGGCTCTATCGAGAATAACTGGTACGATGCAAATTGGTTCCCGTTCACTGACCAGGGACCGTACGGACTAGAACCGAATTATTTGTTCTGCCTCGCTTTGAGCATTGTGGTATTTTTGTACGTCGCAGAGTTGGGTGCCAAGTGTATTGAGACCCCCAGTATACGTCTTTCAAGGTGGATTTACGATGAATATTTCCAAGGTAGATGAACAATGCTTAATATTGGATGGCATGAAGCGCCAAACTCGAGGGGAAATGCCCAGGTGGCCATAATGAACATGCCATCCAGAGCAAGGCAAAGTGCGAGAACATCCGGCGGCCATTCCCGTCGTCAACTCCAGCCATGGGACGTCTCAAAGCTTTTGTTCCGTCTTCTTGCCGCTGCGGAACTTTCTCTGAGCTTCCAAGACTAGGATGAGCTGGTGGGACTTGCAGATCACTTCCATATCCTCGTCGCATATAGTCACGTCAAGGTCTAGCCTTCCATCCTGCAGTGTCCTGGCGGCAGTCCTGATCAAGACGAAGCGGAGTCCCTCTTTGGGAAGTCTTCTTTTGAACTCCATGTCCAAGACGACTGTGTTGCTGAAGGTTGACGCTCGTTTGGCCTCCTCCATAGACGTCTTCAAGATGGCTGGGCTCCCGGGGTTGGCCTCGGCCCACTGGCTAGCCATGTGCCAGTAGCGGCGGGCATCGTAGAGGCCACCCTTTTGCAAAATGGTTTCCGCCATATCCGGAATTATGTCAGTCATCAAAGCAATGTAGGTGGCGTCCATTCGCTCGTCATCGATGAAGCAACTCCACGAGTCGCAGACCCCTTGAGTGCGGTAGCCGGCGCGAGGGTACAGGACCAAGATTCGACTAGTCAAAGGGATGATTTCACCTCCAACGTGGGCAGGGATCCAGTTGGCCTCGGGTTGGTTGGCCAGGACGCGGCCGAAGTCTGGTTTTGGTTCCGGGGGCGGGAGCAGTGTCCACCCAGTCTGCGCAGTAGGCCCCAAAGGCCTATCAAAGTTGGTCGAGATTGCCAAGGCGACGACCCTGGTCTTACCGTTCTGCGACAGCTGTAGTTGGAGGGTGCACGCGGTGGCGCCAAGCTTGACAACAGAGACCGTGACGGTGCTCTCGAGTCGTTCACACGCACGGAGGAACTCAATGTGCAGGCTGAGAACGTCTGGTTGATTTTGAGCTAGCAACGTCGGGTCTGTTGTCAGATGTGTGGCGGCGGCTTGGTGAATAACGGCGGCCACGCACCCCCCATGGAGAGCTGTAAGGTGAGGGCGATTCAGTTACTCAGTATACGACCTGGCCGGGCCTGGAAACACTCAGGGGTGGCATTAGGGGCTGGAGGATATTTGCGACATACTGGAGGCCACTGTCCAGTCCTGATGCCAGGCAGCATTGTAAGTGTCCGGCGCGATTTTCTTGAGGTTGATTTGATGATGGAGTACTCCCGCCATGGTTGTTCATGAAAATGTGGGAGGAAATTAACGCCCGACGACCGTGCGACGTAGTCTTTAATAATGGAATGCCTTGTCTGGGATCATCCTTCCCGGCCACGACCCCTTTCTGCACCGAAATCCTGCTGACGTTGGACCAACTCTAAATCTTGTTGGTGCAAGAGTTGCAGTAAGCACTTAGGCACAGTGTCATAGTTCGGAGCCAAGTGCGCACACTGTGACTAATCCATCACTCCGGCGACTCGGTTGTCAAACTCACGCTCTTCAGAATATACAAACACACCGCTCTCATGACCTGAATCCAAGCTATAAGGACTGACGCTCAGATATCTACCATATATCTATACTATCTGCGGAAGGGAAATTAAGTATTTTGATTTATGGAACTCAACGCAATTTATCAAAGCTAATGTGACGATGGTTATGTGAATAAAATACATAACTTAATGTAATTCTTGCTCTTTAAACATCTTTGCTTACTTGCAATTTTCCAGATTTCCAAACGGCAACTTTCCTCTTTATATTACAATGCTAATACATTGCTCCCTGATGATAATTAAATTTTCTCATGCAGTCCCCTTCCCCGTTGTAGGCAGTGAGCCAATGTTCCACTCTATAGAACTGCCAAGTAGACATCAGATAGAACAAGAGGTACCACACCCATATATATCCAAGTAACCGTGTGAACACACGGAAATTCGTTGATGACGACAATTCAGGCACATTTTGGGATAAGAAATGACCCACAATCGTCTCTGTCGTACAAAGTACCCAGTTGGCAATGAAGAAGAACATGTTTTGAGACGGTTGAATGCGATGCCGCCCGAACGCCACCAATTCTACCAAGGAAAAGCACACAGCCGACATAAAGAACATCCAAAGTGATCTGTACGCCTTTCTAGTCAATTCATGACTAGATGATCGCCCGTCTATGCTTGTTGTTTGCCCTTGGTCTTGCCCATCAAGTGAACAGCAAAGACGGCAGCAGCAAAACTTTGACAGGTACGTAGATCCATGCCAGGACGGCATCCAAGCCTCGAACATCGGAACATGTAGCTTGTGCCAGAAAACACCCCAGAAGCGCCGCATGCTATAGGACTCGATCAAAGATCCGAACAATGGTGGCCATTCCGAAGGAGCATCTAGGCCAAGTATGACGACATGCAACAAGGCAAGTAAATCGTGGGCCGCTGTTAGTTGCCCATACATTGGCCATAACCACCCTAAAGCCGTTATGGATCGAATGGACATGTCTTCCCAGACCCCGATATCGTCTGGAACAGTCTTTCCGTGCGAGCAAACTAGTTCTGTCCATCGCTTCTCAAGGAGAGGATCGGAAAAGCTCATCTGCAACACAAGCGTCTCCACAACCGTCTCGGCTAGTCGACCCACGTAACTCAACGCAAGGAGACTGACTAGTCGAGATATGGCAAATCGGAAAACCGTTTGCTCCGCCGGCCTGTCTTTGATAGGTGTACCATCCACTAGTCTTATTCTCCGAATGTTACTGCATACGCGAATGGCTTTGCGCAGACGTTGCAGTGCCGATGGAGTTGTGTCTTCGGTGATGACCAGGCTGTCGATAAATATGATAGATGTGGTATGAATGGTGAGGCCAATGACGCACGGAATAAAAGCATCGGTCAGATTCATGATCTCCAGGCCGGTATATTCAAGACAGGATGCCATGCACATTATATGTAAAAGGCCCAGGAGATACCTCCTAGGACCATGCTCTCGTTGGACAGCATAGTAGAAGCAGACGAATGCTGATAAAGACCATAATAATGGAGAATTATTGGTGGAAAATATTGGCATCTTTTGTTTTGTATAAAGATAATATCGGGTGCTGGAGGACATTGAAGTGGGGTACTGTGATGTCGGATGCTTTTCGCGGGGTTTGGTAGAAGATACCAGTTGTGCACTGCATGAGACTGCCTTGCGAATTGTCCTGTCGCACGGAGTTGCGATTCAGAAGAAAGTTTAACTCCAGTGTCGGCAGGTTACTTAATAGTACCCTAATCCTACTTTTGAAGTTTCAAAGACCCTGCGGTTCTTGTCAGAATGACAAAGACTCGAAGCGAGACAGCCACCACGGACTGCCTTCTTTTGACCCATGTCTCAAGTCAACCGATCACTGAATGACTAGGATGCCTGCGTTCCTCCTGTTGCTGATTGAGACTTCTGAGCATAATAAAGCGATCGCTTGCAATTTCGGCTTTTCTATCTAATGATGGACGTTTTCGGTTAGTTTGTATTCAAGTTTGTACAAGTGAAAGAAACGCTCCTTTCTTTGTTGTCTGGTTCACAAACTGCTTTACCAATATTTACAGGTTTCCGGCCACGATTCATGATGGTCTCCTTCTATGAGGTCTTTATTTATCGAGTGCAGGGAATGAATCCTTATGATTGACTAAAAGTTGTGCCTCATTCTGGGGAAAGCAGGTGTTCAAGCATTAAAGCGTGCAATCAAGATGAACTTATTCGAAGATCATTATTTCAACTTCTCTTGATACTATGAAACGGAAAATCCAATGTGCTACACTTAAGCCCTTGAAAATTTGGGGTGGAGACAATATAACAGAAGTTGTGACCAGGTTAATAGTGGTAACTGTAACAAATGAGGGTTGCATCTTTCGTTTTCTTTACAGGCTGAGAGTCGATCGAGTAGCAGATTCATTCAAATACATATCCATATATCCAATTCATAGCTCACATCAGGTATGCATTAAGCTGATGGCTTGCAATTCATGGTGTGTGTGTCTCTGCGTGTGGACGGGTTTGAAGGGGGTGGTGGGTTTCGGACGAAACACAAAGCAGAGTTCATCCTGTTCCCCATCCCACATCTACAGCTGACTTATCCGTCTCCTGAATTGAACCTCCGGGCCTTGTCTGAGAGAAATGTAAGCGTCCTCGAGTTGAAACTGCCTTTCATCTCTAGCCCCCCACCCGAGCTCATGTCTGCCACCCCCAAGCGTGGATCCCGGCGCCCTCCGCACCTCGAGCCGATGCAGTGTCCGGGCGACCGTGATCATGATCTCAGCCATTGCGACATTCTTGCCCACACAGCTGCCCGGCCCCGACAGAAACGGGTGGAAGTTGGCCCTCAGGCGCGTCACTGATTCTGCCGTGATCCCGTTCGCCTCGTCGACGAGCCACCGCTCCGGCCGAAACACCCCCGCATCTCCCCAGACCTCCTCGTTGCGCGAGTTGACCCATGGAACTGAGCCTACGATCGTCCCCGGTGGGTAATACTCCTCGTTAATCCGTATGCCCCCGGGGAGAACCTCGCGAGGTGACTCGCATGGGCCCCCTGGGGCGAGGCGCAGAGCCTCGTCGATGCAGGCCTTCAGGTAGGTGCAGCCAAGGAGCTTTGGACCGTACACGATGTCCTCCGCTGACTCAAACGCGGCCAGGATCTCATTCTCGAGCTTCTGGCACCGTCGAGAGTCGCCCGTGAGGTAGAAGAATAGCCCGGAGAGGGTGACCGCCGTCGTGTCGGACCCAGCGATGATGAGCACCCCGGCCTCTCCCCGGAGCTCGTCCTCATCGTGCGCAGGAAGCCCCGTGTCAGGATCTCTGGCTTCGCATAGGAAGTGGAACATATCTTGCCGCTGCTCACTGTCTGGCTTTCCCGCCTGCTCTTTGTGTAGTTTGATCCGGCTCGAGGTTGCGTCGTGGATGAATTCATTGAAATGCTTGACAGGCGGAGGTGACATCACGTCGAAAAGAAAGTCAAGGCCACGAGGCTTGAGCCAGACGAGCAAGTTGAGGAAAGGAGAGCGGCAATACTATGCCACCGGTCAGCGCTACGGCAGTACCTCATGTCACCTGAGGTCCAAGGAGGGGGAGACTTACTGGGTAATAGAAGCGCATGTACTCGGCTATAGTATGCGGGATCACTCGCAGGGGATTTTCTCCCGGCTCCTTAATGTCAAAAGACTTCCCTAAGCTGAGATCTCCCATAATGTCAAAGACAAGGGTATCGATCTTTTTGCTCAAGTCAACCGAAGCCGACCATTCAGTAGTACTACTATTCTCCTCCAACATGAGCTCATTCCAGCGATCGACATGCTTGACAATGAAACCGGCAGCGGCCCGCAGTGACTTTTCAGTAAAGGAGAGGTTGAGCAGTTTGCGTCTCCGGGCGTGCTCGGCAACATCAGTCGAGGTGAGAGCCGAATCCTCGCTGCTATCTCGTTTGAGAGCAGTGTAAAAATGGCTTCGCCGCACGTTCGATTTCATGCCGTATATGTCAGCGTACGCGCTTGAGTCGCTGAAGAGAACCGTGTTGGGATCCGGACGGATCGTGGGTCCATAGATCTGGAATTGCTGCCATAGCCAGATGTGTCGTTTGCCTGTGGAGGCGTGGTACCACGAGGGAATACCGCTTGCTCGTGCTAAGAGGGGCCCAGGAATATGGGCTAAGGGATGGAGAGTCAGATTATAGATCGCCTTTGTAAGGAACTGACGTGGAAATCACGAGTTAGCTGAAGTCATCAACGTTCCTGTCGTGTCTTGTCACGAAGCTTCGCAAAATGGTGGGTATGAAAACTCACCAAAAGAATGCCGATAACGAGAGCAACTGAGATGCAGCCAGTCGGGGTACCGGCATAGGAAAGTAGATCACGCATGGTGGAATTGCTTTGAAAGAGTCCTTTGCTGTGCTTTTCTCGTTTGGCAGACAGTGCGTCAATAGCTTCTCAGAATTTCAAAGAGAGACTGAGACGGAGCCAGGGCCTGCAGTGCTCGTAATGCTGATCTTCTACGAGTCCTGAGTTGAAGAAAGGGGACGAGGTCAGACATGTCACTAACCGAGGCCAAACGAAGTCAGAAGCGATTCATTTTCACATTTATACCTTGGTAATTTAATAGAAGCGCAAAAGACATGCGGGGAGTCAGATGTTGGCTCCTCTTCGAAAGGCTCAAGGAGCATGTTCCTTGTCCACGTGGTTATCTACCTGTCTACCAGGTTATGGAAGGAGCTAATTCACGAATGTTGGTCCTAGCATGTGTTGGCCAAGGCTAGCTGAAAATAAGTAGGTCATTTGTGCAAGGGGGTAGAGCCAACGGCAGCGCGCCCAGCAGTAGGATCAAATCTCACCATTTTCATCCTGGAGGTGTGGCACAGTAACCCAGTTTTGTGTTGGCGCACGCATCTCGTTAGAACCAACTGCCTTTCATGCATAAAACCTAATCCCCAACTAGCATAGCATTGGAGATTGGAGTTGAAGATTGCTGGTTCGGTCTGTTGGTTGGTCGTATGGCCTGGGGGAATATTGGTGATGAAATCGATCCTTCGTAGTATACTCATCTTCCCTCGGCCCGCATGACTTACAAACATTGACGACAAGTTCAAGGGGCGCGAGGTGAGAACTTGAGTGTTTCAAGATATCTGAGCACATTGAACATGCCCTTCCGCGTTTTCTTCGTGTTCTATGCTGATATGGTGGAAAGAGTTTCGCCGGGAAGTAAAGCGAGAGTCATCAATGAAGGTCGTCAACATGACTTGCTCGAGCCGGCACTGCCGTCTGAAGGAGTCATACTCCATGTGACTGGGACTCGAGACTGCGTTCCAGAATTCGGTGCTACGATTATCACTGCGACGCAGCGGGAACATGGAAGTGCATGGTCAAGCGGGGACAATATTCTGACCGCATGCTGGAGGCAACATTTTTCTACATTGTGCCGAAGGTAATATATACAACGGCCAGCATTTTTGGCCTTTGAATCATGAAAGATAGATCCTTGCCAAGAGCTCATAACTCCATCCACCGTGAAGATGTCTTCTGTTCTTTCCACTGTGGAATTTAGTTCATGGCTGGGATGGTGATCTTCTCAATGAACCACTGTATTGACAAAAGGTTAGCATCCACTGATTTCCATGGTTTATGAGGCCGACGATGGTCAAAAATGAGTAGAGAAATGCATAAGATATGACTTACAGTCTTGCCACCATCTGAAGTGGTCATGTCGGTGTAAGTGGCACCGTTCTGGCCATAAATACCGCCAGAGTAGGACTCATCAGCCTCAGCGAGGGTGATGGTCGTGTTAACGTAGTACTGGGGCTCGTTGGTGCCGGTAGGGTCGTTGCCGTTCGAGTCCTGCTTCTCGATGGCCGTGTTCCACAGCTTCATGGGACCCGAGGTCTTCTTGTAGGTGGCGAGGACCTCCCCTGTCACAGCGTCGGTCATGGTCTGCTCCCACATGTAGGTTGACTTGTCGGCCAGGGTGTAGTTGAAGATGATGCCGTTCTCGTAGTTGACGTCGGCCGTCCTCTTGTCGCCGACGAACTGGATCAGAGAGCCCGACTCATCCTTGCCGTACACTTCGGAGGAGATGCACCATGTCGTGTCGGCGTCGGGACCGGAGCATTCACTGGACCCAGCGGGGTACGAGCCGACGATGCTCTGGACCAGGTCTCCCTCTTGCGCTCCTGACGACGATGTGCCTTGAATTCCGATCCACGCGAACAGGAACCCCTTCTGGCCTGAAGGCATCTTGCCTGGGTAGATTGTGCTCGTTGTGCTGACAATCTCCGAGTTGGTTGGCTGGAGGCCGCAGATGGGGCCCCAACCCAGGTCTTCAACTCCAGCCTGGCGGCTGTCCAGCACGGCCTTGGCTGTGACGGATGAGGTCGACAGCAGAAGGGCCGCGACTTGGGACTTGCTGAAGAACATCTTTGGGAACTTGTGATAAACGAATGTATATATTGGGGTTAATGAATGAAGGTGAAGATCCTGCTTCGAATTTGGATATTCTCTGAAGTATACAAATGTGCTGCACAAATATCATCGAACTGATCATTCATACTGGAGGGCCAAGCTTTTATAAGGCTCGTCCCCTGAGTGGCCTGAGTGGTGGATTGTTGTTATAATAGAAATAAACGCCCTATTTCCCTGATTCAAACAGCCCACAGTTATCCCTAGCAATTTCATCTATAGCATGGGTACACGGTGGGGAAGTGGGCCTCGTGGGCCATGCGCAGCCGCCGGGAACGCGAAGATCCACCTGTAGGACAATTTTCCTGAAACGGAGCGAGCTTTCTACGCAGACTTCACCCTCATTTGTTTCTGCATGGCATGTTTCCCCGAAGAGGAATCGCTCCTAAAATACGTTTGCGCCCCGGCTCACGTCCTTTGACGCTTGCCCGGTACGGTGTCCCATCTGGCGACAGGGAACCCCTGGGCGGCAATGCTGTCTGCAACACACCAAACAGCTAACTTTGTGTTTAGCTTAAACTTGTGTTTAGCTTAAATAGACATCATGGTCTGGCATTCAATATACAATAGTAGCCCGCAAATCTGCATGTATGTCTGAATAGCCTTGTCAGTGAGAATCAACTTATCGAACTTTGCGCATATTGACTTGAACGATCCAGGCTCGCAGCTTTATTGGAGGAAAACGACAGACAGAAAGAAAGAAAAAATCCCTTATGTGAAGGTAGCAAATCATATCTCCTTCGGCATATTCAACAGATCCATCGATAATCAAGTGCCATATTCACTTGCGTCATAACACCAACCGCTGGAGTCTCTCTACAAGGTTTCTCGGGCAGTACTTTGTGTATCTCGTGCGACCGTTTCCGCCTGCCCTCCAGTGTCCACAGCATTCGTCATATCTTCTCTCACATCGTCGTGCTCGTTTTGATCACCGCTGACCTGTCCGCTCACATCCACCATCGCCGTTCGCACATCGACTGTCTGGGACCCATCCACAGCGGACATCCTCGACGCGACGGATATCCGTCCATTCATGTGGTCCACACTGTCCGAATGCAAAGGCCCACTGTTTCGAGGAGAGGGGGAGGCGCCTGCTTGGACGGGGGTAGTCTCGACAGCTTCAGTCTTCGCCTTTGGTGCCTCCGGCCTGCGAAGAATTGGGTGTAGCGGATTTGAGATGTCCAGATTTGCTAAGCAGAGCTCCGGGTCTGTTGTCGGGATATCATCAGTGCAGTTGATCCATTCCTGTCTCATGAGTTGCTCGTGGGCCATACGGTGCAGCTGTAGGCTGGCATTGCTGGTCCACTCGAGATAGGCGTACGACTTATGCTTTCGACGCTTGTGAAGGCAATTTAGGATCGGCTCTAGAATATAGGATATGGCCGTGATGAGAGCACCCGTGATAAAGGTGAGGTAAAGGCCGAAGCAGCTGAAAGATGTGTATGCCGTGCTCCGAATCTTCTACTTCTGGTATTAGCTTCTTCGCTCTTCCTTGTGATGAGGAAGTGTGGGTAGCAATGGAGTCTACGCGTGATACCTGACTATTGCATATGTTCTGTTCCTGGTCATTGAACGGCGGCGATCTGTATGGAAGGAATTCTGACTCTGTCGGACCTTGTGCAATACCAACAACTAATGCGCGTAAGTCTAATACCACCAAGTTTGGAGCAATTGCGCCCCGCCACGTGTGTTTGACATGACAGACCATGTAACTCACTAATGAGAAGTTAGCCAGGAAAGCCTTTTGAAACTATCGACTCAGAACAACTGTTTCTGAGGCAGAACAATGACTCATTATAAAAGAAGAAAAGTTACTAACTCACCATGATGCCTGTGTTACCGCTAAACTGGTATGCCACCATTGGAGTACATCCAACTGCCATTGGTTCTCCGGGAGTGGGTACTGAATGCCAGCGAAATAATTCGATTGAGACGCGAGTGACCTTATTCCGAGGGAGCCTATTGTGGTTATAGCTGTTGTAGGATAACTGACGATAGCTAGCAAAGGCATAATGAAGCGAGCAGAGGTCGCATCATATGATATTGGTCGATCTGCCTCTAAGGTTTCGTCTGTCACGTTGAACAATCGCGCAGCGCCATAATAAGAATCACGGCGGCTTGCTAACGGCCCACACCCACGGTCTCTTGGGTATGCTGAGTTGCACCACTGGAATTGCTCGAAGCAACCCATTGGCGATGCTGAAACATCGGGGTGCCACGTTGGTTGGCGCCCGGAGCTTCCTGCGCTGTAAGTGGTTTGCCATGGCGTGGTCACTCGATACCAGTCATCATCCATCGGTCGAATGAATTGTACTCCGGCACCAGATAAAAAGACAACTGATACGTCTCCATCTTGCCGCACAAGCTCGGGTACTGGATTCCAGGATGATGTTTCACCTCGAAACCTGCTAGCCTGATCATAGCTTCGCACTGTTAGAGACCAAGATCTGAGAAAACGTTTCTAGATCGACTTGCCTTAATTTGAAGTTTTTGCCTGCCAAGGTGACCCCGTTTTGAAGAGTATACTGTGAGTTCAAGTCTTCGATTTCGTAGATATAATCTATAGAGCCGGTCACGTTGTCAGACGGCCCGAGGTGGCGGGTACCATAATGATATCTATCCCAACCTCTGCCATTCTCTTCAACATGACTTGTGTAATTTTCGGTTTTAAGAGGTGCGCAGTGCAGCACATATCTGTATGCGAATCTCTCATTCTTAGGGGCATTCAGCCCCAAATCGTCATGGCTATCGATGTAGCCAGAGTCTAGCCGAAGTGTGGATTGTGGTTTGCGACATATTTGTTGCTGAAAAGGGCATTCTGCGGCAGTATTTACTGTCTGTGTTTTGAGGCTGCTGCGAACAAACTTGTTGCAAGCTGTTGTCGCATTGGACTGGTTGGTGTGGTAGCACTGTTGGACGTAGTTTGCTGCGCTGTTTGATTGCACCGAAAACCATTCAAAATTTACCGAAGTGCCTTCCACCGTATTATTTGTCATCAAAGAGCCACAATTCTGTCCATTGATAAGAACCTCGTCGCCTATCGAGCTTGAAATGTTTGATGAGAAACCTCCAGCAGCTGTAAAGGCCGCCAGATAACAAACGCTGAATATGATCAAGGGTATGAGGCCAGCGATGCGTCGAATTCCTGACTTGCGCCACGTCCAGAACAGAGATAGAAATTCAAAAACCGTCGAATCCGCAGCATTCGAGTTACGCAGGATAACTTGACGCTGGTGGTGGATGGCACTTCTGTCTGCAGCAGTCGAGTAACACCGATGCAAGACAAGGCAGGAGATCTTCCAGAGCCTGGAAGCAACAAATGTAACAAAAAGTGCCGTGAAAGCAATAAGAAGATTGCCATATTGCTTAGTTGTGGTAAGAGTTAATCCAAATACAATACCGCGAGACCAGTTCGTCCAAACGCTTGTGGAAACGTCGTTGTCCATGGCTGCTTCGTGTGAGTCACTTGGTAGAACAAAAAGGGGACACTCAGTTGAATTATACGCAGCCCGGCCATGTAAAGGGAACGAAATGATCTTATTTGATACTTATACCTTTTCCAACCCTTGTTCAGAAGCAAGGGCAGAGAATTGGCTATTTTGGCAGTGTTCTACGGGAGACAGAATTCCGGACCTCAGCTAATGCCTCATAAATCTGCCTTTGCGGGCTAACTGTTACCGCCCTATGCTAGCCCGGCCCGACCCACCCTCAATTATTTATCGAGATTCAGGAATTGGATAGAATCTACTGAATGTGTGTGCAACAGCAGCCGCAGCTGAATGAAGGAGTTGCCCGGCTGCTGTGTAGAGCCTCGCGAATCGGATGACCTTATTTTCGCCCAGAAATGTACTGCTCGCTAGTGCGGCATTCGTTGCGGAAAGCGATTGGTCACACCTGACGGAATGCCCACTTCGTGAGCCAACCTTCAAGACTCGGGCAACTTTGTGCAGCTGACAAGGCAGCTAACTAAGTACCGAGTCAGATGGTACTTGGGTAGACTACTGTATGCAGCCCACCGATTCTAGTAAGGTGTTAGCCTCCAGTTAGGGAGCCATCGACTTCTTCATGTATATAGGATCCGTAGTATGGCTATCATTTGTTCGGAAGCCCTGAAGCTAACGCCACCTTTATCTAAATTAATAGAATGCTCTTAGACACCCCAGGCCTATCAACATTGGCACCACAATGAACATTGGGAAACATTTGGGTAATCCGAAACTTCCACTACACGAACCGTATTTCGACTTAACAGTCTTATACTAAATTGCACGTAGTCATTGATCCATGATCTGAAACACCGAATCAATAGCTATTTGAAGAGCTTTGCTGCAACTTACGTCTTGAAATGTTCGATCCTTTGCTGGCAGAAGTCAGGGACCGTATTGGACTACTCGTGTTTGGGCCGGCCCATTCCATCTTTTCCTGCCACTGAGTGTGTCCAGAGAAGAACATTTGTTCATTGGGCTGGCGAGCTTTCGACTCTATCCGCCTCGTACATGCGAGCTCTGAAAACCTGTCATGATCTTACAAGATAGGGAGTACGATTTAGCGGTATTACCGACCACGGACTTTTGCATTGAAGTAGGAGTGCGATCTTGCTTGAAAGGCATTTAATTTATGCGGTCACTTTATAATCTAAGATCAAGACAAGTCTGGTCCTTTGTGCCCTTAAACACGACAGACTTCAGGAGTCACTACCTTAGTAGCCTAAGCTTTTGGAGTCACAGCAAATTGCTTGTTGAAGACATTTCCTGGATCGTACTGAGCCTTAAGCTTCTGAAGCCGAGGGTAGTTCAACCCAAACAGATCATCTGATCCTTTCGAATCGTAATCTGGGAGGTAAGATTTAGTACATTGATACTGCAGCTGTCTCTCAACTCGATGGTCATGGACTTTCAAGCAGTACTTACGGTCATAGTTGCCGTAGGCCAATACAGTCCCAAAATCCCCAGCTCTTTGCGCTCGGCCCGACTTCTCGAACCACTTGTCAAAGGTGGCTGAAATATTCCGCGCCCACTGTCTGCCGAGAGCATCGTTCTCGGGCTTTGTCCAGTACGGGCAGATATTGGCATTCATGTGCCAGCCCCTGTTGGCAAAGCTCATCTCCTCGTTGCTGGCCCGGGTGTTCATGACGTAAGGGTCAAACAATTCATAGATGATCATTGAACCTGCCATGTCTGGGTTCTCGTCGGTGAACTTGCTATACTTCCCAAGAATTTCTTTGACGAAATCCGGTTGCAGCGGGAGGGGGAACACAGCGCCCTTCATGCTGACGCGAAAGCCGTGGGGCCCGTGCAGCGTCTGATTGGCAATGTGGTAAGGCACTTGCTTCATGGTGTCCTGGACAGGACCGATGTCGTACAAGGCCTTGAATGCCTCCTTGCCTTCCTCCTCTGTGCCGTCAAAGATGGTGGCCACGGCAAGGACTACTCGACCGCCGGCATCAGGCGGGCGCGTGAGCACCAGGCCGCCCATCCCACGGCCCCCGAGCTTCGTTTTTCCTTTTCCATCCTTTGGCCCGACGAAAAGGTCATTGACCACAGCCAC
Source organism: Diaporthe sp. HANT25 (assembly GCA_013435955.1). Lineage (NCBI taxonomy): Eukaryota > Fungi > Ascomycota > Sordariomycetes > Diaporthales > Diaporthaceae > Diaporthe > Diaporthe sp. HANT25. Next base: position 135,094 of record JACBFG010000023.1, on the reverse strand, counting down.
TACTTTCTCCACGATAGGAGGGGCTGGTGGGAACGCCAGGATGCCAGCCCACATGTCGCCTTGCTCGAAGGCCTGGAATACGAACTCCGTCACGACGCCAAAGTTGTGCCCAGCGCCCCGCACAGCCCAGAACAAGTCAGGGTTTTCCTCCTTGGAAGCGGCGGTAACCTCACCATTTGCCAAGACGATCGTGACACCCCGGAGATTGTCGATGGTGAGCCCATGCTTACCGGTCAGCCAGCCGTATCCTCCTCCGAGAGTTAGGCCACCAACGCCGGTATCCGAGATGGTCCCGCCAACAGTGGCAAGGCCATGCTTGGCCAATCCGGCGTCGACCTCACCCCAGTTGGCGCCACCGCCGACTTTGACAGTCTTGTTGGCAGGGTCTACGACGACATGCCGCATTCCGCGGAGGTCAATCAGGACCCCGCCATCAGTGCTGCTGGAGCCTGCCGTGGAATGTCCGCCGCCGCGAACGGCGAGGTCAAGATTCTCTGAAGCGACGAATTTGACGACTGTTGAGACTTGGGAAGCATCTGTTGGAACAATAGCCACTCCGGCCGGCTTCTCAGCTGCTTTGGACCAGCGCTCAATGGCTTTCTCATAACCGTCATCCGTGGGGGTGATGAATTTCGCATCCGTCCCGCTTAGGAGATAGCGCAGCTTTTCGACATCTTCGGATGTAACCACTCGAGCCATTTTGTTCCGACAATTGCCTCGGGGCTACTTGGTGTTGCGCGATTCTGAGGGAAGTGATGGGTATTTAAGGAGATTTTGAGATGGAAGAGACAGATGAAAAGCTGTCGTGTTGCATTTGCTTTGCACCGGGAAGATATAACTACGCCTGGTTTAAGCTTTCCATGGTGTATTTGACAGATCTTAATAATAAAGGCTAGTAAAGGTCACCATAATGTAGTCAAGAGATCAGGACTGGACTCTGTCATACAAACCCGAGGGGTGCGAGACGGAGTACGACAGGCTTTGCATCTGTACTTAGTACACTCGCTCGCAGCATGACCTCCAAATTCCGGCTGCCTGTGGTGAACCTCGGAAGTGCCCACTCGGTGGACCAGTCCTGGCCCACCCAACTATTGCGTATAGCTAGCCACCTTAATTCTGCATTTACTAGAATTCTAAGTCGGCGCCAAGTCGGGTTTAACATGCTTATATGCGTGTGTTGTCGGACCTCGGGCGTGAACCATCACCGTGCACCTGGGCCGCGGAAGGCTCCGAGGCCCGCTCCGGAGTCTGACAAGGTCTTCGTCCATGTTCCGAACAATCCAAAACACCTTGATCCTTTGAGTTCGATGAGTGATATCGAAAATTTTCCTTCATCATAGCTCCCATCGGCGGGTAAAGCTTTAGAGACGTAGCAAGAGGGACGAGCCAGTTCATGAGTGAAACCTCGTAGCCACAGATAACGCTGTCTCGATACTAATTATATATCCAGATAGTCCCCAACATCTGAGAGCCACTATCGAAGCTCCCTGCCGTTTTCCACTTCTGATAATCCGTCCAAGGTATGGTCCCGATAAGTCCCACCCGCGAGTACATACCTGAATCGAAACAACTCTTGAAATTCGAAATAGCCCCGGAAGTCGTTTACAAGAGAATGAATAGGATATCGGGACGAATGGTGCAAGATGAGAACTTATGTCCCGTGGCCCATTCGTGCCTGAGTCCGATAGTGCAGCATGTCGAGGGAGGATGAGAAGCCATTAGATTGTATGCGGGCTTTCCCAGTGTCTGTTGTCACTTGCGTTGTTTCAATATTGAAAACAAGGCCAAACCAACTAGATTCAGCTGTGCATCAAGACACCAATGATGAAGAAAAGTAAATATTTAGGGACTTTTCCCGTTCAGGAAAAGTTGTCACTCTACCAACAACTCCCAATTGTCAATGGAGAGCGTAGGTAACTAGAGAGTAGTGAAGTACCAGGAACATGAACCGCATTTACATGACCTCACACTCAGCAAGCAGGATTATTTCCGCCCATCGGAGTCTGGATTCCGGCACGGCAGTGCGGTCATCTACATAGAGTACCCAATGAAGTCGGTCCCAGTGATGGTGCCACCCTTGAGCGACCTAGTTAGAACACCAGCAGCACAATACACGGGTCGGTGACAACAACCAGAACACAATCAGGCTCTCTGATTACGTGCCTGAGAAAAGATTATTGCGGAAGTAAATTTTCACGCCTTTCACTTGGATGATCTTAGTCACTTTTCTGGGATCAGAAGAATAAAAAGAAAGAAATCAGAGATTCGCACAGATAAAAACAGAGGGTACACAGATGCCTCCCTAACGCCAAAGCCACACATCTAACCAAAGCATATCACACCTAATTACACACCACACCCGTCTACTACCTAATTCGCATGCCTAATTTAAATGCCTAATTCGTATACCCAATTTACATACCTAAATGGTATACGTAATTTGTATACCTCTGCCTACATCTAAGCATGCAAATTAGGCGTGTGAATTAGGCATGCAAATTAGGCATATAATATTAAGATATGCGAATTAGGTATACAACTTTTAAAGGAATGTAAATTAGGTGTGTAAATAGGCATAAGTATGAATTCATAGTGAGCAGATGGTGTACTAGGGTTTACATATATCTGTGTACCCTCCGTTTTTATCTGTGCGAATCTCCCATTTCAAAAGAAACACACATCGTCACCAACAGGACGAACCGGCGCACCCGAAGGTATTGCCTTCCCTATGTTCTGGTAATAGCAGGGCAACGGATTAACCACTCTCCCATAGTGACTGAGCGGAGATTCTCGCCAAGAATAAGGGTATATATTGGTGAGACACACGATCGTACGGCTTGTGTGCCACAAATCGCAAATGTCCATGATCTCTTTGAGTTTTTTGAGTCGGCCGCCGCTGCGTCCTGCCGTCCCGCTTCTGTACCGTCTGCGTGCGCTTCGGCTCCCAACGACACCCACCCCATGGAGTGACTAGCTCCACTAGGTGACAAAAGCCAGAGAAACCGAATCAGCGGTGCTGGAGCTGTCAGGTTGGTGACAGGCTGCCCTCGTGTGGTCTCAAGACGGCATACTGTGATGTGCAGCCATGGTGCACGCGTGCCACTTGGTGGGGCCTGTCCCCACATGTGCCTGTGGCACCTTTTGAAGTGAGAAGTCGACTGTGCGAATGGATGTGGCGTCTCCCGCTCTGGATCCAATGCGGTGAACGTCCTCCCCAGACTGTCTTGGAGAACATTCTCGTCGTGTCTTGAAATCGACCAGATGCGGCGAGCAGGGTCAGAGGACAGATAACTCGTGTTCATCCCACGTTTCTGTTCGACTTCTGATTAAATTCTGCTCAAGGCAGGAATGATTTGCTTGGGGGTGATCAGTTCCGAATAATGACACCGGTTACACAGGTGTAAGCATTGTTTTGACATGTCCAGTGAACCTTTGAAGTTGCAATCCCGCCAATGTATCAGTCGATACAACATCGTGTTCCTGAGTAAACCAATATAAAAACAGATTAAAGCGCACGTGTATTCAACCCCCAGTCACAGGCCGCGCCTCACATTTATCGCAACTCGTCTCAACACCCGCATGCCCATGCGGGGACGACGGGACGAGCTGCGGGTACTGGGGAGATACCGCCGGCTCGCGGTCCACGTCGACCCAGCTCCTCAGGCTGTTGGTGTTGACTATCTCGCTGCGGTCGAGGCGTGAAAGGGCGCGCGTGAAGTCGCGCATGTATTCATTTGCCCTGAGGGCGGGGCGCGTATGGGGCTCAAAGGGGCAATTAAGCAGCGTCACGGCAACGTCGCGGACCTTGTATGCCTGATCGAGATTCAGTCAGCAATAACTATCAAGGGTTTCAGGCCTCCTGGCTTGGCAGTAATGGGACAAATGGACTTACCAAGTACAGCCCGTTGGGTTCCAAATAGATGTATGGGATACTATGGAGCAGGTGTAGCATCTGGCGGCAGATATCCTCGCGCTCGGCCCAGTTCGCTTTCAGGGCAGCCGAGGTATCCTCTGTCCCAGCAGCGCTGCCATTACTACCAATCACACTCTCCTGCACGACCACGTCTATCTGTTCCAGCAGCAGGCTCTGCAGCCAGAGGTGGGTGACATGAATGTTCGCCCGCATGATCTCGTGCTGGCCCTGAACAACCTTGGGGTACGAGGCGTTCTCCGCGACGACAGGACGACCCCTCTCGGTCGCGGGGCTGCCGAAGCTTGACACGACGCTGTGATCATCTTCATACCGCGGGGTGGTAGGGACTTCTTCACGCCCTTCCGAGGAAGCCCACTGGCGGACCGGTCCGGGCACGTCGTCGAGCATGTATCGCATCTCCTGGAGGAGGTCGCGCATGCGCGCGAGGCGGGCTGCCGGGCTGCGGCGGAGCTCACACTCGCATCCGACAGTGGCCATGCTCTCGCGAAGGCCCTTGAGGAACACGTGGGAATGTATTATGAAGGCGCTTGTGAGGTTGAATGGCGGGGGTGGCTCCTGCTGGTTTGTGGATGCCGTTCCATGGGATGCAGCCAAAGGCGGAGGATCCAAGATTGTGTCTTTCAGGATCTGTTCATCGTCAAGCTCGAGGGGGAGGAGAGCCTCGAAGTTTACTTCGCGCAGTTCACCCGGGCCAAAGTATGTCAGTCGCTCCCAGCGTCCGCTTTGGACTCTTGTGTGGCTAGTACATGTTAGTATTGACGACGAAAAGAGACAAGCCAGTTTTCAACTCGATTTAAAGAGAATCTCTTACGCGTAACCATAGAACATCAACCAAAAAGCCTTCTTCCGCAACTGCATCTCGATGCAGTTCAGACCTTCATACTCAGATATGCGATGCAGCCCCAAGAGGCGTGACAGCTGCAAATACTCGACATCAAACATGCGACTGCGGTTGACCTGCCCCGTCTGGAAACACGCGACGGAGAATACGTAGCTGACGGCCCACTTGCGGTGGTTAACATGGTCCCAGTAGCTGGCGGTCCTCTGACGGGTGCATATCTCGGCGCAGCAGTTTATCAGCGCCGTCCTCGTCTCGAAGTGCATGCCGGCCTCCGGGTCGACGGCGCGGTAGTCGCGGAATCGGGACGGCAGCAGGCCGACTGTGAGGGCGCACAGGCTGACGAGGAGGGCAAAGAAGTCCGGGTCGGTGACGTCGCGGTTGCTGGCGAGGTCATGGCGGAAGTTTGGTCTGTGGACGACGGGGACGAGGGGGTAGACCAGATCGAGGTAGTCGGCCATGAGAATATTGATGAGCGCCCTCGAACACAGCTCATCGGTGGGAAACCCCGGAGCGGCTGTGGAGGGCGTTTCCGCCGGGGCAGCAACGGCCGGGTGTGGAGAAAGAATACTTGCTATTGGACGGGGAGCTTCGAAGGGAGACGTGGCCTGCAATGCCCTAGGCAGAGGAAGCACATCGCCGGGCAAGACAAAGCCAGGCGTAATGCTCAGGGCGGCTGGTTGCGACTGTTGGCCCTCCGCCTGCTGATTGGCGCGCTCAAGTTGGAGCTCATCATCGCCCCTTTCCGGCATATCTTCTGGAAGGCGTTTCCTGCAGGGCCAAGCACGTGGTGAGCAAACCTTGCATAGACGCGAACCCCCTACAACACCGGATTGGCTGACGTACCTGCGCTTCGGGCCGCGAGGCCGCGAGGGCAGCAGAAAGGTGCATGCTATACCTAGCCTCCGGCAATTATAGCACTGGGGCTGAGGCTGAGGCGAAACAGGCCCTGCAGCATTGGGCGAGGAGGTGTCGTCGAATTGGCATTTCCTCCTCCGACCACGGCACGCATCACAGGCGCGGCTGGAAATGCTAGACCTCGCAGAACCAGGCTGAGGAGTCCCACTATTTCCTGGGGTCACTGGCGAGGGAGAATCCAGCGGGCTTTGGTGGCGCATGGCGGTGGAATCTCAAACAACACTACTGCGTATATCGAAGGAGGGGACTGTGAATGCGGCGGAGAAACACGGACTGCGGAGAATCAGACCAGAATGGACGGGGCGACAGAGGACCTGGGCTCGCTGGGTAGATCAGTGTCCACCCACAAGTGCGAAATCCCCACGGCCCAGAACATCCGGGGTTCCCTAGTCGTTTTCCTCCGGTCCAATGCAGCTAGACATGGGGTTCTGGCTGGGGATGACTCGGGAGACTTCCGGATTTTACGGAATAGGGGCATTTGCTTTCCTAAAGCGGATGTCGCCTGTCCAAAATCGAAACGTCTCCTTAACAACTGAGTTCTTGACATTGTTTGGTTTCTTGGCCAAATTTGCATCTTTGCGACTTGAAATTCATCTATTGATCAGTAAATTCATTCATATGTCATCACAAAGTCTATACAATATTTACAAGACTTAAACATATTAAGCCCGCAACCCCTTCCATCTCCTTGTCTTTTCAACGACAAAAGTCTCTTCGAGGAACTCCCCACGGCTACTCGTTCCCACGAGAATGCCATACGAGCCAGCGTCACTGCGCCAGCAGTCTTCCATCTCGCTCCAGTAGCTAGTCGCACGCAAAACATCCAGCGTGACCTCCGCAGTAGCGCTGGCCCCAGCCTCGAGAGAGACCTTAGCAAAGCCCTTCAACTCCTTTGTTGGCCGGGTAATGGTGTCGCGATTTGAGCTCGTCAGCGGCGTCCGCGCCGCCGGGGTCACGTAGACCTGGACCACCTCCGCACCCGAACGGGAGCCAGTGTTGGTGACCCTGACGCGGACGCTGACATGATCATTTGTCTGACTCGTGGATTTTTCTACCTCGAGTCCGGAGACCTCAAAGGTGGTGTATGACAGGCCGTGTCCGAAGGGGAACAAAGGGTCTATGTCGAGTGTGTCGTACCACCGGTATCCGACGTAAACGTCCTCGCTGTATAGTGAACGACCGTTATCTGAGCGGAAGCTCAAGGCGGCTGGGTTGTCTTGGAGTCGACGAGGAATAGTGAGTGGGAGCTTGGCGGCCTGCGAGATACACAGAGTCAGCACTTTTCATCCGACATTCTGAGCACAAGTCACGGGCCGGGCAGGGTCTGAACTTACAGGGTTTACATCACCAAAGAGCACGTCGGCGATGCCATTTCCGCACTCGTTGCCACCGAACCAGGCATGGAGGACAGCACCAGCCTGGTCGATCCATGGCATGGCAACCGGAGTGCCGCTCTGAACAACAACGGCAGTGTTCGGGTTGGCGGCCACCACAGCGGCAACAAGCTCGTCCGTGCCTGGAGGAAGGGCCATGGTCGTCCTGTCGAATCCCTCAGACTCCCACTCGCCGCTCAAGCCAGTGCAAACGACAACCTGGTCAACGCTCTTGGCCACATCCACAGCCTCCTGGATCGCAATTTTCGGGTCAATTCTGGGGCACCCGCTGAAGCGCACGCCACCCTGGCCAAAGTCGACGGTGCCCGACGCCTTCACCTTGCTGGTGGCGGAGCATCCGAACCGGACCAGGACGCGGTAGCTCCGCCCGGCCTCGAGCTTCATGCTGCCGGTCTCCTCAACGGTGCCGCAGCCCAGGAAACTACTTCCCAGGCGCTGATTCTCCACATTCGACACGACGAGCTTATCGTCGATAAAGAGTTCACCCGTGCCGTGCACCGACAAACCAAAGTCCCACTCTCCTGACCTCTCCGGGACCAGCACGCCTTCCGTCTCGGCCCACCAAATAGGAGCCAAGTCGGGGTTCTCGTAGTCTACGAACCATATGTTGGCATCATCGAGGACCCGCTCCTCGAGGGGCGTGCGGGAATCAGACTCGCGCTTGGTCTCCTTTGGTGGGCAGTCGTTATATATACGGAGCACGAACCCATTTTGCTTGCCATCTGGCGTCTTGAGAGATTTGCCCAGCAAGGGCAGAGACTGGTGGCCGTACGCGCCTTGTGAGAACACCACATCATTCGCAGCTGACTTGATACCCTGCAAGGGCGTGACGGTCCTATAGGCTCGGAGTCCCGCGCTGCCTCCACCGCAGTACGTTGCAATATTCGCGTTGGGTCCAATAACGGCAATCTTTTTGGTCTTATCGAAGGGCAGGATATTCCTGTCATTCTTCAAAAGAACCAACGATTTGGCCGCTGTCTCCCGCAGCAGCGCAACGTGGTCAGGGGTGTTGGCCTCGGTCTCCGGGGCGTTGGGGGAGATGGACGTGTTCTCCAAGCCGTGCTTGACCAACTTCAGGACGTTCCGCACCGCCGAATCCAGCGCAGACATTTTAACCTTGTTGGACATGACAGCATGAGCGAGGGCCCCTCCGCGCCAGCGGGTTGGCCCGGGCATTTCCAGGTCAAGGCCGGCATTGATGGCCTCTGATGTGCTGTAGGTGCCAAACCAGTCGCTCATAACGAGCCCGTCCCAGCCCCACTCGCCGCGGAGGATGTCCTGCAGGAGCATCTTGTTCTCCGCGGCGTGGCAGCCATTGACCTGGTTGTACGCCGTCATCACAGCCCGGGGTCTCCCCAACTCGATGGCGATCATGAAGGGCAGCAGGTAGATCTCGCGCATGGCGCGGTTTGTTACCAAGGCATTGATCGCCATGCGCTCGCTCTCCAGGTCGTTGCACACAAAGTGCTTCAGAGTGGCCGACACGCCCGACTCCTGCAGGCCGCGCACATAGTGACCGGCGAGGATGCCTGACAGCAACGGGTCCTCGGAGTAGGACTCGAAGCCGCGTCCGCCCAGGGGCCCGCGCTGGATGTTTATTGTAGGTCCGAGGAGGACATGGGCGCCTTTTGCGTGGGCTTCGTCTGAGAGCAACCGGCCCAGGCGTGTGACGAGGTCGACGTCGAAGGTTGCGCCGATGGCTGTACCGCAGGGGAGGCAGGCAGAGGGTGTGCTGTCGAAGAAGTGTGTGCCGCGAACACCGTTGGGGCCGTCAGAGAGTCGGATGGGCTGGATCCCAAGGCGCTCAATGGTTGCTGTGTGCCACCATCCCGAACCTGAGTTTCAGTCAGAGGAGGGTTCAGACAATTCAGTTGTGGAAGCAAGTGCTTACCAGATGTGAGGGCCACCTTCTCTTCCACCGTCAGCTTCTCGAGTAATGCTTCGACATCCATGATGAAAGAGACTGAATGGCCAACCGACAGATGCTCCAAAGGGCAGAAGTCCAAGCCAGAGAATAAGCAGTCACCTCAGAGCGGCAAGTGAATTTTCAAGAAGGAAGACCACAGCAACATTTCGAGCACGGACATTGGGAAAAGAGTATATTCGACTATGAATAGCCCAGGTGGACGCAAGGCCGTTCCTCCAGCTCAGTATTTCTCCACTGATCGATCACATGGTGGGCAACGAATGCAATCCGCCGACAATGACGTAAATAACGAGGACTGAATCAGGCATTTTTCTGGGGCTGATATTGCCCTAGGTTTCATCATCTGCATCTCGAGGAGAATAGTTGGCGAGCCGACAGGTCGGTAGCGATAATGGGGACGAAGGAAAAGTCTGGAGGCGGAGAAATACCGAGGTACAGCACCGCCTTGATGGAACTATGCACGGAGCATCGCTCGTTCATGCACACAGCCAAGTAATTAGCGGGCTTATTTCTCCGCCCTTGTCTTCCTCGCAAAAAGGGTTCGCAAACATCGTATGAGTGCGATTCCAACCACAATAAACTATACGACTGACTCAATTCTCCGCCCCTCGGGTCTTGTTCCTAGACTTCTTCACCCGAGCTGACCAACATGTGGGGCCCCACGACTGTTCCTGCGTTCTTCTCCATGGGGTTCGTGCTTCCCAACGTTCGAGAGCGTGGCCTCTCCCTATGGACCCAGTTCGCGATCACCGGGCCATCGGGACTCAAAGCTCCACCTCTTCTAGGCCGTTTCCCTTCTTCTAAGGCTAGTCCGGAATCGATCTTGCACACCAAAGGGGGCTTCAGGAGGCTGTACACTATATAGTCAAGGTTTCTCCCTTCCCCCTGAACTTTGTGTGCAATACGACGCTGCTCTAGGATTCTCGCAGACTCGCCAGAGCTCAGTCAACTCAGAAGGCGTTAATTGCTCCGGAACGAAGGTTGCTTCTTCTTTCTAAAGCCTTATCCGTTGTCAGGCCACATCTGATTCATTTCAGCCTCGCGGACCGCCTCGCCACCACGACACCAGCCGTCACCATGGGGAATCCCGTTGAAGAGCTGGCCGCGCTTCCGGGCGACGACAAGCCCTGGTACAAACAATCACATCTTCTGAAGCTTAACTTCATCACCCTGTCTATGGTCCTATTCTGTATGTCCATCAATCCAAATCAAGGAAATCCTCCAACCTCTTCTGTTACAATGAAAAGTAATCATACGCTAACCAAAACCACCACACCCAACAGCCTCAGCCAACGGCTACGATGGCTCCATCATGGGCGGTCTCCTCGCCCTCCCCAACTGGAACACCTTCATGCACAACCCCTCAGGCGCCTACCTAGGCTGGATCACAGGGATATACTGGCTCGGCAACGGCATCGCCTTCCCCGTGGCGGCATGGGTGTCCAACAACTACGGGCGCAAGCTGGGCATCTACGTCGGCTACCTCTTCCTGGTGCTGGGCGTGGTGATGCAGGGGGCGGCGCAGAACGAGAAGACCTTCACCTACTCGCGCCTCTTCGTCGGCATCGCCGCCTCGTGGCTGGGGAACTCGGCCCCGCTCCTCATCAACGAGATCGCCCACCCGAAGCAGCGCTCCGTCGCCAACGCGCTGTTTATGGTGGGGTGGTACTTTGGCGGCACGCTGTGCGGCTGGGTCACCTTTGCGTGCCGCGACATCCCCTCGGACTGGTGCTGGCGCATCCCCGTGCTGCTGCAGATCGTGCTCCCCTTCATGGCCCTCCCGGGGTTCCTGCTGTCCCCGGAGAGCCCAAGGTGGCTCATCAGCGTGAACCGCGTCGAGGAGGCGACGGAGATCCTCGCGACGCACCACGCGGGTGGTGACAGGAATGATTCCTTGGTTACGTACCAGGTCGTTGAGATCCAGGCCACCATCACGGCGGAGAAGGAGGCTTCGAGCAGCGCGTCGTACGCGGACATGATCAAGACGAAGGGCAACAGGCACAGGCTCTTCATCTCCATCAGCCTGGGTATCTTCGCGCAGTGGGCCGGCAACGGAGTCGTGTCGTACTATCTCCCCCTGGTGCTGACCTCCGTCGGGGTCAAGTCCGTCACGGACCAGACCCTGATCTCGGCCTGCCTGAACGTCTGGAACCTCCTGTGGGCTATTGCCGCTGCGACCAACGTCGACCGGCTGGGCCGGCGGTTCTTGTTCTTGACTTCTGCCAGCACCATGTTGACCAGTTTCATCATCATCACCGGCCTCAGCGGGGCATTCGCAGAGTCAGGGTCAGCGCAAGTCGGTTTGTCTGTCATTCCGTTCTTGTTTATCTTCTTTGCCGGCTATGACATCGCCATGTAAGTCCCTGTCCCTTTCCTTACCTATTTTAGATGAAACCCGAACTGACCCATTACCCAAAAGGACCCCCTTCCTCACAGCCTACCCCTGCGAGATCTGGCAATTCTCCCTCCGCTCCCGCGGCCTGACCGTATCCTGGTGCTCGACCGTGGTGGCCATCTTCATAAACACCTTCGTGAACCCCATCGCCCTCGAGGCCATCCAGTGGAAGTACTACATCGTCTTCATCGTCATGCTCACCCTGCTGCTCATCACCGTCTACTTCGCCTACCCTGAGACGCGCGGCCACACCCTCGAGCAGATGGCCGTCATCTTCGACGGGGCCGACGCCGCCGCCCCGCCGCCCGCCGCCGTCAGCGAGAAGACCGAGATCATGGTCTCGCACTCGGACGGGGTGCACAACGATGCCGACTATAAGGTTGATGCGGAGCGGAAAGTCTGAGGGGTTTCAAGGTGGATGCTTTTGATTTGGACAAAATGGTTACGCTACGGTGCCTAAGTGCGGAAATGAGGTCATGTTAAAGGACATTGTAATACGAAGTACGTGAATATCTTGGGCGCGCTTCCAAAGGTCACGAATAATATACGCCGAATGACTTGAAAATACTTGATATCTAATTATGAAGGTCTACTGGATAATAAATGCCACACGCATGGATTAGGCTGACACACACGTGAACCGTCATCATCGTAGCAAGTGTTTCTGCTTCTGTATATGACGCCGTTCATAGAAATATTTTTGTGCGGGTGACTGTAGCATGTGCTTGAGGATTTCCCGTATTTGAGAAATCCAAGTGGCAGTCTTCAGTCATATTTCTCAAGCTGTATATCTCTATTAAATCTGTCTCAAGATTTTACATTCACAGAGTACTTAAAAGCATCGACTGCCTGCTACTCCAATGTCCAAACTGCGTCGCGCAGCGTCAAGGCGGGAGTAATGGTGTGTTACATTAGGTGTAAGCACACAAATGTTAGGTAAGCAATCGAGATCTTCTCTCGTCACACATTGGTTGTATTTAACCAGGCCTGCGGGGCAAAAAATATCAATCTAGTGATTTCTGTATAACGTTTCATCCACTTCCATCTGCTCGAGTATTCAAGCGCACAAAACAGATCTGAGTAGTTCACCATGCCGGGTCGGGATGCTGTCCTCTGCAGTGATTGCTCACGTCTCTTCAACACAGAGGCAAAGGTGGAGATTGATGATCCATTCTCGCACACAGCCTATATCACAGTCCCACCAAGTCACCGCCTTCATCTCATCCTAGCATCAACAGATCCGGTCCTTGCAGCAGGCTCGTTGAATGAATGCCACTTCTGCTCGCTCCTGGCCAGAATGCGATCCAGGAGCAATCGATTAGGCTGGGAGAGTGGCTCAGTTTTCATGCCTAATTCACAAACGCAGGAGCTTTGTCTCAATTTCTACCAATGGAGTAAATATGCCTACCATACCATCGATATTCAGACCGGAAAAGGCCGTCGGAGCAGAAATATACTCAAGAATGGTAGAATGGTACTGTTCAAGCCCACTGGTATGTCCTCAGCTGCTGATTTCAACATCCGTCTGCCTACGTTGCACATTGACACTCCATGACCGATGCTAAAAGGGGCTCTTTTCCAGACTCCAAGATTTCTAACATGACTGAGTTGGACCAGGATTCCAAGAACACGTCTTCCCATGCTACATTTGCTGCTCTTGCGAAGTGGATTAACATGTGCGACGAAAAGCACCACCGCTGTAGGCCACCTACCAGGAACTCAATCGCAGAGGCGCAAGGTTGGCTCCCAAACCGGCTGGTTCAGATCGACAAGCTATCCGCACGAGTCATCAAAACTACAGAAGATCTCTTGACCACCGAGAGTCGATACACAACTCTAAGTTATTGCTGGGGTCCACCACCGGTGACTTTCAAACGTCTCCTGCAGGACAACATTGAGGATTTGGTCACTGGTTTTGATGTGACCACCCTACCTAGGACGTTTCAGGATGCGATCTCCGCAACCAGCCGCTTGGGTCTGAACCTCATCTGGATAGATGCACTTTGTATTGTCCAAGACTCGGACGAAGATTGGAGAATCGAATCATTGAAGATGTCCCAGGTCTATGCTCGGGCATATATCAACCTCGCGGCTGTTGCATCCGTTGATGTACACGGAGGTCTATTCCGTGAGAGAAACCCCTTCTCTCTGAATCCGTTTGATTTGAAGGTCAAATTACCGGGATACTTTGAAGGATCCTTGTGCTGTGTCCCAGAGGATCCGTGGGTCGCTGCCATCCGAGACTCTCCGCTATCTGCACGGGCGTGGGCTTTCCAAGAAAAATTGCTGTCAAGACGAACCGTCTATTTCGCTGAGGATCAGTTGTATTGGGAATGCGGCGAGCTCTGCGCGTCTGAGATATACCCTCTTGGCGGTCCTTTCGACCCTGGTCTTAGGGAGCAGCGCTATGATCACCCTAGCAGACTACCCGACGGTATACAATTATCAAAATGTGGACGAGTCAAGGATCAGTATGCTTTGTTGAAGTCTAGGGGAGTTGTTTGCATAGATTCTCCAGGATTCCTAGAGGTCTGGGGTACTATTGTGGAAAATTACAGCCATGGGCGATTGACATTCGCGCGAGACAGATTGGTGGCCATCAGCGGAGTGGTCAAACAGCTTTCTGACCATACAACAGAAAAAGATTACTTTCTTGGTCTATGGCGCCAACATATGCCCATTCTACTCCTTTGGCTGGACCTAGGACCCAGAGACATCTCGGAGGGCCATCATCCACCCAGTCCGTCGCGACTAGGACCTTCGTGGTCGTGGTCATCGCATCTGAATCCTGTCGGCTATTCCATTCTATTCTCATTCGTGACGGAGCCGGAAATATGCGCCGAGGTGCTGGGTGTCGACGTCATCCCGGGAATCACTCCCTTCACGCAAGACAGATCTAAATCAGGGAAATTGGTCATCAAGGCGCCTATGATTAAAGCAAAATTGTCCACAGCAATCCGGCGGAATCTGACAGGGCCATTGTCATATTCATTCTACATGCCGTCAGGAGGCATATATGGCCGAAGCATGAAGACGCGGGCCCCATTCCACTATGAGAAAGACGTTCTCCTGTTTACTGGCCAAGGTATGCAGACTTGTTATCCTTGCGAGATAGACATGGATAGCGACCCAAACGTAGCTAGCCTTTCTGATGTCTTTTGTGTCAAAGTGGCCAACGCAGATGTGACACACCCTTGGGGGGTAGTCAACACTGACTTTGGTCTTATTTTATCCTATACTGGGCAAAAGGGGCAATACAGAAGAGTCGGCTGCTTTGCGGTGGTTCCCAGGAGATTGGTCCGGTCATGGCGCTCTGATCGATTGTTCTGGTCGCTGAGATTCCGGAGCCTAAAGGACTTGAAGAAGCGCCTGTTTCAAGCGGGGGATCTTGAGCCCCGTTTCTACCAAGACTTCGACGGGGTCGGTGCTTACACTATTGAGATTGTATAGCAGTGTTACTTGATTCAACAATGAGCAGGGAGACTATCTGGTCGCGAGCAGTAATATGCGTCACGGTGTGGGATGTGATCCATGAGGAAGATTGTTGGGGCCATATACACATTCTGAGGTAATAATACTATTAGTATCATGCCTAAATGAATTTCCCATGGTCATCAACTATGACCTACGTGGGATAAGCGTGGAGGTGTGCCATCTCCCCTCTTGGGCCGCTTCCTAAAATAAATGGCATGTCACCACATGTGTATTCGCTCTGGCCCCTGGGCAGATACCCCAGCGGGTCCATAACAATTAGTATATGATGTGAAGAACACGTTTTCAGTGCTCTCCTTGCACAAACTGGAGACGTGAGCCTCCATCATGTCGTCCAAATTACAATATGTCTGTCTGAACTTTGGCATTGATGGGGGCTCGATGCGCTCCGGTGAGATGCATTACTGGCTTGATGTCGCAGGTCACCGAATAAGGAATTGAAATCCGAGAGTCAACATCTCAAATTGGGATTCATAATGTGCATTTCGCACATATTGGAGCGCTGGATTCTCGTCCAGTCACAATATAAGGCTGCCGCTCCAGCAGCCACTCGTCCCGACGTGCTCTAACCCATGAGCTCCTAAATAAGGTATAGGTCATTCTAGGAGACAATTGGAGTGGGATATACTATAGCCACTTCTGAGGTTGCATCATGCTGTTGCACAGCTGAAAATCGAATCTAGACACATGTGGTAGAGTGGGTGTGGGAACGGTGATGTCACTTCAAATGTGTATCGAGACAGTCATCAGTATTAGTGAGCACTCTGAATCTTATTTCACACTCTCACAAAAGCCGCATATATAAAAGTCGGCAATGCGCTCCAATCTACCAAAATACAGACAGTTTACTTCTGTCCTTCCTCTTATCTCTCATCTGGGGGGAAATATGTAGTTCTTGTTTTCCGACGCCGAAACCTCCAAAATAACGCAAATTGACTATGCCCGGTGAACAAAGGGATCAAGCCAAAACTTGGGAGGTTAGGCTCGAACCCTATACTCGAACATCGCCTGCTCTTGTGCAATCAAACACGCCAACCTCTCAACAGAAGGCAAAACTCCTCGAATGGAAATAACTTAGGCAGAGCCGAAGATGGTCTCCATGATGATGCCGGTGATCTGGTAGGGGTCGGCGTTGGAGGCGGGCCTCCTGTCCTCGAAGTAACCGCTCTGCTTCACGGCACACTCGCGAGGAATCCGGATGGAGGCACCACGGTTGGCGACACCGTACGAGAACTGCTCGATGCTGCCAGTCTCGTGACGGCCAGTGAGACGCTTCTCGTTGCCCTCACCGTAGAC
Organism: Diaporthe sp. HANT25; assembly: GCA_013435955.1. Lineage (NCBI taxonomy): Eukaryota > Fungi > Ascomycota > Sordariomycetes > Diaporthales > Diaporthaceae > Diaporthe > Diaporthe sp. HANT25. Next base: position 118,900 of record JACBFG010000023.1, on the reverse strand, counting down.
GGCGATGTGCTCCTTGTGGCGGCCCTCTGTGGAATATCATTAGCACGGATAATCACAAATAAGGACATCAGATAGAACACATACCAAGCTTCTTGATGGCAGCCTCGATGTGCTTCATGCCGCCCTCCTTACGCATGTCCTCGGTGGAGAAGTTGCTGTGCAGACCAGCACCGTTCCAGTCACCAGGCTGAAATGGATTTCGTCAGTAACAGGACTACTTCGAATTTATGACGAAGAAACTCACAATTGGCTTGGGCTCGACCGAGACCTTGGCGCCGAACTCCTCAGCAACACGGTGGAGCAGGAAACGAGCGAGCCAGAGGTGGTCACCCATCTCAATGCCCTCGCAGGGGCCGACCTGGAACTCCCACTGGGCGGGCATGACCTCGGCGTTGGTTCCGGAGATCTTGACACCGGCGTAAAGGCAGCACCGGTAGTGTGCCTCGACGATGTCACGCTGGACAACCTTCTGCAGGGGACGTCAGTGCATTGCTCCTGAATAGGACCGCGGTTGGGGTTTCGTGGTCAAACTTACGCCTGCACCGACACCACAGTAGTATGGGCCCTGAGGAGCGGGGAATCTTTAAATTCGGTCAGTAAATGTATAACGGCGCAAAAGCCTGGAATGTGACCGCAGAGCTCGCCATCGTATCTCTCGTCGTCAAATTAGGATGTGCAGGCTGGTTCGGTTCCGATTGTCACCTTCAACCGCAAGGACTCGAGCTTGACATCGTGTGGCGCTCGTCGGCTGTGCAGTTGCTGCAACCACGCTGAAGTCCCCACAGCTAGCCTCGGCAAAAGCAGGCTGGTGGCAACACCACTCGTAATAATACCCTGCCAAGGCGGCTTCGGTCACGAGACATCAATCTCGTTCCTCTGCAGCCTTTGGCCCGACAGAGTGACGCAACAGTGCTTCGGCGGCGCCCGTGACATCATTGTCACGATTGGGGTAACGCGGCCGAGTCCCCTGTTTTGCCAGATCTGCCAGAAAGCGAGCCTGACGAGTACCGAGGTCCACACTGCCAGGGACTGGCTGCAGCTGCAATTGGCAGCGCAGGCCCTTCGTAAAAGATGCCGCTAGTCAAGACGAGTCCTTGCAGTGAAGGCAACAGAAACTACCCCTGTGGCGATTTGACGATCGAGATGATTTTCACGGCGAGCCTCGTGCGGCCGTTGTCACGGGTGGGATTGGAATAGCTTACCCGTTGGCGGGCCAGCCGTACGGCCTGTCGTCGAGGTCGAGAAGTGTGTACTCCTGCTCGAGACCGAACCAGGGCTGCATGCATCGTTAGCCTCTAATTCCGTGCATTTTTTGCGAATTTCGATGTCCGCATACCTTCTGGGCGGCGTGAGCCTCCATCAGCTTGGCAGCACGGTGCCTGTAGTTGAACTTGTTGGGGGTTCCATCGGCATCCCAGCTGCGAGATGTCAGCACGGCTGCAGAGGGCCAGAATTGGGGCTGCCCGGATGCGTATTACCATTCGGCCAGAACGAGGATGTTGCCATTCCTGCGGAAAGGATCGGGGAAGACGGCTGTGCGAGGTTTCAGTCAGCAACTGGGATGCTGGGTCGCGGTAGACTATCGACTTAATACGAACCGGCAGGGCGGAGGTAGACATCGCTGTTGTCGCCTGGTAGGGGGATAAAATTAGCATTTGATCGCCAGCACTAGGTGATGGGGAATGCAAACTTACCAGGTGCCTGACCGGTGCTGCTTCCGTCGAAGTTCCAGATTGGGACTACTGCTGTGTCAGTACATGGCTCTGTGTGCGCGAATTCTCTGGGGCCCAAGGAGTCCCTTCTGGAACCGCAGGACTGGAGTTAGAGTGACTCACGGTCTTTTGGTGTGTAGTCGTCCTTTGCATCGAGAGTCTAAAATCGAGTCATGGTGTCAGCCCGGTTATTCCTCAGTCGGGTCGGTCGCGGTTCGTGGGTCTTGGCGATATCGTGGGGCTTGCCACTGCAGTTTTGTGGGACGCGTCCACCCGCAAGGAGGGCTTCCGCCGGCGCAAAGCGAAAAGGCGGAGTCCTGGCCACTCGAGGACTCAGGGAGTCCAGGGGAGCCCAGATAAGCCCACAAAGACTGCAGTGCATGTGTTTTGTGTTTCGTGGGAGCTGGAGCGAGTGTGGCTTCTTGTGACGAAAACAGTCCACAGGAAGTGCTCGTCCAGGGGGGCCAAGGATTCGCGGTGTCACCGCATCGCTGGGTCGGGCAAAATCGGTGGGGAAAAGGATGGAAGTGGTAGCATACCCTCGACTTGGAGCGAGTGTTGCCCTCGGAGTCGATCCAGATGTACTGCACAAGAAAATCAAAGGTCAGTCTCAGGCAAGCGATGCAGGAAATGGGATTGATGTGGCTGTTGCTGAATTACTCACCTCTGCCATGATCTTGCCATTCTGGGGCAGCTCGAGGTACTTGGCCAGCTGGTTGTGGGGAGGCACATGTCAGTCTCGCGTAATCCCCGTTGCGGGCCACTTTCTGGAAGTGGTTCCTCTGTTCTGCTCTGGTCTGCTTCAGAATAGAGACAGGTGTGAGTGAAGCTTACAGCCGGAGCATTTGAGGTGACAGCAGCCTTGGTCGCCTGTTGCAATTGAGCAATGTCAGTAAATCGCGCTCTCAACTCTCTTCTCTTTTTCTCTCCAAAATCAATGGGTGGTGCTGATCGTCACACCCAGCCGTGTGCGCGGCTGAGCTAGGCTGGAAGGTGCTGGCAGGGTGGGGTTGCGACTGACCATTTTGGAAGTGGTTCCCTGGGTATGTGATGGGAAGGAATCTGTTGGAGAATCGACGGGTTGGACAAAAAGACGCAAGTTTGGGCACTCGGTCAATCAAGCAAGAAGCACAGTTTGTGATTTGGGGTTTTTGGGTTTTAAAAGGAGAAAGGAAGATGATGGAGAGAGAAGAATAAGCGCAGGCCCCTGGCAAAAGGTTATCAGGCCGGCGCACGAGGGACTTAAAAGGAATTGCCCAAGCAGTGGGGTGAGAGAGAAGGTAACGACGTTCCCTGCAAGCCGACGGCTCAAGGATGAGTGACTGACTGAACTGATTGACTGACACTGACGATATGGGCAAGGCAAAGCTGCAACTTGCGTAGTTACTCACACTCTGCGCGGCCACTCCTGCTGTTTGGAGGTACACTAGATACGTACCCCTCCACCCTCCTCCCTCCCTCCCCCCTCTGCAAAGTACGTACCTAAGTAAATACGTACCTTTTCACCCGCACCGCACCGCAGTGAACCCAGGACCAGGAAACCAGAACAGCCCAAAAACCCAAAAGATACCGCACCGGCCACTACGTAGGTTGTACTGTACTACGTACCCACACCCTGCCCCACAGAACCCTAGTCTGAGATGTGGGGGCCCGGGCCTTTTCGAGGGTGAAGGGGTCGCCGGGAGCGGTTCGATTGTCTTGCCAGGACTGCCAGAACTGCCAGAACGCTGCCCATGCACCATGCACACAGTGACCCCTTCACCCGCAAGACCGATCCGATAGACACCACGACATGACAGACAGGCAAAAGGTCAGCCGGCCCAACCAACCAGTCGGGCCTGATTTGATTTGGCCTGGGCAGATAAGGAAGGACGCCATCATGATCCCCACGGCTAGATATCTCCAGTGACCCCTCTTTCTTGTTGAATCCTGGTCCTGAGTGTCAAGAGAGTATCCATCGATCCATCGTCGAGCTTTGCAAGAAAGAGCAAGGGGTCGACAGGTCTCCACCGTGACAACCACGTTGTTGACCGACGAGAGAGAGAAAGTAGAAGTATCTTGCTGTGGCTAACGGCTACGGCAGGATGTGCTCCGTACTCTCGGGCCCGTTGTCCGTCAGGTACGGGCTCACGGCTGGACTACTGTATGGACTCAGAGACAATGTGCTAGCTGCTGCAGCAAACAGCATTGATCTACCAAGAAAAAAGGAGCCGGACACGAAGTGCCAACGCGGCCAGCCCGTTCCTGGTTGGCCTCTGCTATGTCTCTCCTGTCTGCCCGTCTGTCTAAATGGGGATATGGACTGATTGTGCCTCGTTCTCGCCCCGTCGAAGAGCCCGTCAAACGTCAAAGTACGAGGCTGGAGGCGTGTTCTGGCCGCCACAAAAAAGATGGCAGTGCTGCACCCGCACCCGAAGCCCGTTTCGCAAGTCCAGTCCTGCCCAAGCCGTCGCTGGCCGGCTGAAGTCAACGGGACGGACTGGCGCACTGATCACCGAGCTCCCAGCCCTGCTCAGACCCGGCTCAAAGGAAAACGGAATACCCGCACCCAGAACCCACACCAGCCCAACACGCCAGCCCAGGCCCAGAACCAGCACGATTCCTATAGCAGCCAGACTGTCTGTCTGAACTGTCTGTCTGTCAGTACCTCGACCATGTCTCGTCCAGACGGCCATGCCATGACAAACCGTGACAGCCGTCACTTCTCGACTCGTGTCGGCGTACCACTACACCATTGCTGCAAACAATATGCGACGGGCCAACTGATTGCGGCATGATATTACCTAAGAGTTTGAGGACACGATCGAGTAAACATGTCTAAATTCGTCTAAACGTCGCCCACCACCCCTGCGCTTTAATTCCCGCTCCGGTTGTCGGGCTCGTCTGGACCGACCCTTGTCCTGTCCTGTCCTGGCCTGTCCAATCCATCACCCCAGGTTTTCCCTTCTCGATGCTGCTCAGCTCCTCAGCACTGTCCCAGCCTTGGTGCTACACAACACTCACACGGTTACCTCCAGCCTGCATTACGGGATACACAGCCCAGCCCGTCCTTCCTTCCAGCCCGTCCCCCGCCCTGTGTGTCTCTTCCTCTTGTTCCCGTCCATCCTGTCAAATGGATGGCCGCTCCGAGGGCTCGGACCAGAGACGGACCAGACTGACCAGACAGACAGACCAGGCCACTCAACGCCCAGTCTTAAAATAGCCGCTCCCACCATTATCCAATTCGATCGTGTCTCTTTGTTATCAGCCCGCCTGTGGTTGGTTCCACCGCCCCTCGCCACGCTTGACATGCCCCCCCTGCCGCCTATGGGGTTCCCTTATCGTCCGCCGCTCATTCGCCCATGCTCCGATCTTCTTTCTCCTGCTCCTCTCTTTCTTTTTTCCATCAACGACCGATGTCTTGCCTTGCCTTGCCTCGTGCGCGTTCTCGCCTGCATGTGCATGAGAATCAAAAAAAAATCCTCACCACGGGGCATGCAGGTGTGTGCTGATGATCCCGCTCCATCAGCTTGAAACAGGCCTGATGCAGGCCTTTTTTTTTTCGCTGCGCGCCCACACACACTGTAGCCTACCCTCACCCCCCTGCAGCCAACGTGCCGCCTGGGACGCGGGGTGTGGGATGTGACATATTCTCCCCTCACACGCGACCACCAGAGCAGACCTTGTTGATGAATCCGTCAACCCGGGCTGGCTATTTTAGCCCCATCCCCACGCATCGACATATCTACATAGATCTTCAAACCCGCGTGAGGACGTTGCCTGGTCATCAGATTGAGAATGACGTCGCCGTCGTTTCGGTGTCAACCTTGGACGGGGCCGGTCAAGCAGGAACATGACCGACCTGACTGCCTGAACAGAGAGACAAGAGCTTCAACACGACGCTGAGTTGGACGTTGAGACCCCGATCGGATGCAGGAACCGAGCCCAACCTATCAAAATTTCCACCGACATGCAGCACAACGGGCCTGGAACTCACTGCAGGGATAAAGTGCCAAGTCCCGCCTGTTGCAGTTGCAGTATTGCCCTGGATATTCCCTCATCAAGGTTCAATTTGCAACGCAGTTGTATTATTATGCTTCATTGCGGCCATGCGGCGGTCAGCAGTGTCCACGGCAACTTAACCTTATGACCAACAAAAACACGGGCGCACTCGCCCTTTCGAGGCTGTTGCACCGGACCCAGGCTCCGTCTCAGCTCCCGGCTGGGCGTTGTATGCTCTCGCCTGAAGTGTGGGGGGTTGGGCAAAAAGTGCATCCATCCTTGGCTCGCCTTGCTACGTACAAACATGACAATCTAGATATCCCAAGAGACAATAGCTCGCGCCACAATGTGAGCAGGCCAGTTCGATAGGTACGCTACGTCAGTGGCCAGAAATGCGTAGGACCAGCTATAACATAGCACACGTATAATGTAGCACCATTTTCATCCGAGGTCAAGAGAAGCTTCCCCGAGGCAGGCTGGGCTATAGCACCTAGCTTGCTGACTTAAGTGTGCTCGTCGATCTACCGCCCCGATAAGACCTCCGTGTGGGGAAGCAAAAAAAAATCCGGGGGAGAAAAAACACCACCACTGTTCCATTTTGGCCCCCAGGGGTCCACAGTAACCTCCCGTCACCGGTTCTCGGGAGAAGAGCTCGGCGGCCGATGGGGACATAGTGTATAGGTCCACCACGGTTGGCATGGTGGTTTACATTGAGATGGCCCCATCATGGGCAACTTTTCTAGACTTCTTCAGTGTGCCTCTCCTGCGTGCCAAGAACAGCCTGCTGGTTCAAATATTCCCAATTCAACCCGACCTAACGCCTCCTCTTTCGCGTGTCTGGCGAGCAGAGTGAGAGGCAGCCGTTGGACTTTCCCAATTTTGTGCTAAATTGACTTGTCTGGCATTCACGTCTCCCGCCGCAACAATGCCTCGGTCAAAGTCCTGGAGTGTCACTCACATCAGTAAATCGTTCTGAGCGGGTCCAAACATTGCAAGGCTGAACGTACCCTCACCTGTTTAAGATCTGATATCTGTCTCGCGCCATGACCGCACCGAGTCACAACCCGCCCTCCTCAAGGATTATACGCCTTATAAACCTGAAGAGCTCCCTCAACAGATTGAACAAGCCCAAAGAAAATAGTCAGCGTCAGCACCAGCACCGCCACCCAGAACGTGTACCACTGCACCCCGTTGCGACGGTCATGCCACCACTGGGACAAGGTGCTGGGCGTTGCCTCGTCGTACGCCTGCTTGAGGACCACCAGCCTGTCCCTCCAGAACCTGAAGTTCTGGACCTGCCGCTCGCTCGTGTTGAGGTTCCCACACCGCGTGAGCCTCCTGTCCGCGACGCAGTTGCTCTTCTCGTACCTCTCGTAGAGCTTCTTCAGCCAGGTTGTCTTGTTGCGGTCGGTGCCTCGTGCCCTGGAGAATTCTGCTTGGGGGAAGAGCAGGGCGAGGGTGCTCAGTGTCTCTTCGGCAAGGCCTTTGGGTAGAATGGAGCTACCGTATGTCAAAAAGAATATGTTAATTCAAGGTTGTGCTAGTACACAGACTTTCATCTCTCCATAAGACTCGTTCTCCTGTTTGGCGCACCACTTGCTTACCTCGCGTCTTGACATTCCAGAAAGGATGCGTGATGAAAAACAAGCACGGTCGTGTCGTCTTCGACCAAGAGTAGATGATCGGCGAGGTTGTCGGTTAGCCTGACTTTGATGCCTCCGACTGTATTGATACTCCATGCATTGAAAGCTTTGGGTAGTTTCACGCTCTCGCAGCTCATTTTGGGGGTCTCCTCAAAATAGCCATCCACGCAATCCCTGAGCGAGTTTGACTCCCACAGAACATTCCTGCGAAGATGTGCCTCGCTCATGAAGCGGCCGACATTCATCATAACCAATAGTCGCGCAGCAAAGTAGACGATTTCTTGGCAGTATTCTACAGGCACTCTGATTTTGCCCGTGTTGAGCTTCTGTTCGACACTTGAGATTATTTCCCGGCGTGTGAGGTTGCTCCGAAACATCTGCGCGACATCCGACAAAAAGCCGCTGTCTTCGACCCTCCCCTGTATCCCAAGCTCGTGGGCCAAGTAGCTCAGCTGTAGCAGGCAATATCTTGTGTAGGCGGCATGTTGTAGGCTTGTAACCGGTTCGCCGTTGCGAAGCCGATGGTACGAGTCCTGGAATCGGGCTCCCCATAGGGTGTTAAGGATCTCACGCATTGGAATACGCCTATATTCCGTTGGCTATCCAAGTTTGCTCTTTGAAAAGAAGCTATCGGGCGAGGTGAACACGAATCGAAGAGCGGATAAGCACAACATTACGTACAGCCGACAGGTAGACGACCATTGCGCGGAGTCACAAAGGAAAATTCTTTAGATATGAAGAACCGATCACCAAATAACAAAACGCATGGGCTGTGTCCTAACAAGCCAATGGATACGTCCATTCAGTCGCTGCTGACGCATGAGGTGCATTCTTCTCGTTGCACCATGCATACTCCGCCTCCCATGGGCGGTGGTACGTGGGCGACCCCGCAGGGAGAAAACACATTCAGCCCCCTTTTTACATTTCGTAGCCCTCGACAGAAGATTTCATGAAAAGCATCTTTGTTTTGTGTGAAGACAATCTACATGATTTCGAGCCGACTGCAGCTGGTCCCAACTAGACTGTATCACCATTTCAGCACAGCAAAGACTGCGTGAATTTTGCCCAAGCAAATAGATTGTTCTGATCGCTCACACCGGCTTTTGAGCCAAAACTCTGGGCCCTGAAGTGCCTAAGTGGCCAGAGGCGTATTCCAAGCGTATGGAACAGGCCTCTGGCCGTCTTTGATGAAGTTTTGAAGTGAGTTTGAGCGACGCTTGTCGCCCTGTCCTTTTGCTAGGCTTATATCAATACTTAAGCGTTTCTCTTGCACAGGCATGCAGCATCTACGTCGGAAGAATTTACCAGCCTGGCCAGATCCAATGGATTCCATGGGTCCTAAAATCAACACGCGAACAAGGAAGATAGGTGGCTCGACGGTGTGGTTCCCCCGCGGACCGGCGTTGAAACATTTCAGCGACAAGATCCGTCCCGAAGTTGACCGCATCCTTGACAACATCGAGCTACCAGAAGGTGAGAAGTTGATTGTCAAATTGTACATGATCGGACGAAGCGAGCAGAAAGCAAACCCGATCATCATGATATGCTGCTTCGACAAGGCAACGCGCAAGGAAGCCGAGGCATCGATTCGAGAAAGTGGACTTCTTGATCAACACGGTAATTGCGGATTCGGACTCGGCTCAACTGGGTTTCCTTTCGAAACTAGTTTCCTTCCCCATCCGCTCGGTCAGACCATATATTTCGATATCCATTCGTCTGCAGAAGTCGGGTTAGAAGCATCTTCAGCCTTGAAATTCGACGTATATGGCTTGACCGAGCCGGGGATCGGGAGAAAACTCGGCTTTGTTGCTTCCACACAGAGTGGGCGAACTATCCGATACGCTACTGGTGGGCCCATTGTGCGTCTCGGGGGCCATCTGTACCAATTGACGGTTGCACATGCTATGAACCCCAATTCTTGTCCAAAGGCCACGCACAAGCAGGTTTGGGACACGGATGAGTGTGAGTTTGACGGGCAGTCCGACGAGGACGACGACGAAAACCTCATCCTCAGTAGGGGCAGTATCAGTCCTGGAGAGTCCCCGAGAGACACGGAGCCCAATTCAGACCAGCAATGCTCCCAGCATTCTCCGGCCAGTTCGGAATCATCTTCCGAGATACCAGTCACACGAACTTCTGACAGTCACGATCTGGGAGCATCAATGGTATCTCCGAGGTCAGTCCTAACGGACCATGGAGATGACGAGTGGGATCCATCTTCTCTGCTGGACTCAATTTCAATGCCATATTGCAATCTTGGAGAACTAGACTACCTCATGATCAAATTACCAACAGAGACCTCCGACCTGGCTCAAGAACAGAACCAGGTTACAATTGATGAGCCACCAAGGACTCGGATCATTCAAGTCGATGATATTGCAAGCGTCAGTACTGACGTTACCAGCATCTTGGCAATCACCTCCCGGGGGCCCATACCTGGAGACATTGTATCAGACTCGATTTCGTTCAAGACCAGTGGGTCGCATTCTTTCCAGCAGTTGCTTACCGTGTTGCTCTCAAAGGAACTGAGAGAGGGAGACTCGGGATCTGCCGTTATTGACGCCCAGACTGGGCACTTTTACGGTCACGTGATCCTTGGAGTGGACGGCGATTGTGTGGCATATATATTGCCTTCACCGACCATAATGGCCAGGGTAGCAGCTCAATTTCTACAAGTGCCGCTGTTCCACCGCTTCGAAAGAAATAAGCGCCCACTTTCAGCGTCGACGGTACAGCTTTCTCTCTCGGAAATTCATACATCAGTGGATTCGCTCTCAAAATTGATCAGCAGTGCTGGAGCTTCATCTGCTGACCAGAAATCCCACGCACACAAAGACTCGGTACCCGTGGATGATACCCTTACCCTCCCAAGAGCCTCGAAGGGTGCGTGGACAGCAGAGGATATGCTGGACACTGAATTACGTGATGTAAGCCGAGCGCCTGAAGGCATCAGCGACCCAGGTTCCTCAAAAGATATCGACGGTTACCTCTACAATGCCAAAAAGACTCCAACCAAGGCTCTTGATGCCTTGTTGCGCGCCATCGCGCTGTACATTATCAACAATATCGGCGATAAGCAAAACCAGACCCTGAGTCCGTCGAAGCTTGCTGCTTTCTACAAGGCCGTCGGTGGCGACTATGACCGACTCTTCGTGAATGCCCCAAACGAGTCTATATCCTCCATTTGGCAGGTCTTTGGCTGCCAGCATATTATGCAACCTACAGACAATGACTACGAGGCTCCCAACATCCCATCCCTGACTCCTAGGGGCTTTGTCCGCTGGCAATCTATCCAGATTCTACTCGACCCTCAGGAACATGTGCCCTACATAATGTTTGCAGTTAAGAACTGGAATCTGAAGAACCCTGACACTGGCGAGCCTTTCCCAGAGGACATTTCTTCCACTGCTTTCCCTACCGTGCCGGACCCTACAACTACCGCATGGCATACAGCGTGCGGCGAGAAGCTGCGCAAGGAAGCGACAGCAAAGGCCCCACCCAGGCCGACCTCCCCATTTGCACCTGACCGTGTGAAGAGAAGCGGAGATTACTTCCTTCATGGGATACCAATTTCCAAAGTCGATGATAGTCCCCACTACCAGGAGTCGCTTTCTGGAGGGGTAGGTAAAAATGAAGGCGGGATCAACAAGCAGCAGAAGCAGAGGCCCGATCCACCAAGGAGACAACAGACAAGCTAAGGAAGTGGTTGATCGGTCAGCCTCCACCACCCGTACCCAAGCGGAGATTGGAGTTGATGCTCCAGAACGGCCGGTAAATGAGTAAGAACCACAAATCCTCCGAGTAGTACCTCTACAAGGGCTACAGCTGACTTTCAATATGCAGACCAAATCTCAACTTGGTCTATCCATACCAGTGCGCGCCGCAGATAACTGCCAGCAATGATTGATGATGCAAGCGCTGAGTGCGATTCGCGTGGCCGTCGGATTTTCATTTCGGCATAGCAATGTCCAGTGACGAAGAGCTGTCGGAAAGCAAAGTTGGAAAGGAAGCACGAAGCTCCTCGAGAACGCGCTAAAAGTTTCCTTCCCAATGAGGGGATTACCTCGGTGTCATTACAAGCCCTAGTGCACCGATTGGTTGCATCTTTGATGTTGTGGAGGATGGAGACTTGTAATATGTCAGTGATGTGGTGCTGAAATGAAGCAGAATCAACTACAAGATTGAAGAAGGGTGCTAGGGGCTAATGGTTGAATTATTCGAGAATGAGGAGGGTTTGCGAGCACACGAACGGGGTCTTGGTGATGACGAGGCAACATTTTGAGTAACAGCATCTTCAAGTAAATTGGTACACCGAACAAAACAGAGGATAGTGTATATTACGAAATCAACTTCTACTTAGTGGACTTTATCCTCCGAGCACAAAGCTGTTACGAGAAGTTAGCGCCCGCATTAGTGCTCTTCAATGATTTGGAAATCCTAAGATGTGTATGAAATTGTGGACGAATTGGAAGCCCAGCACAAATAGAATCTTATGAAGATACCTCATCGCAGCAATTGATGTAGGCTTTTGATTTCTCTCGGCTCAGTTACCCTTATACTCGTGTAAGGCTCTGATCACAACTTAGACCGGCTTACAGCCCTTTGGTCATGTTCTCGCAAGACATGTCGCATGATCTTGCCGCTGGCGTTTCGGGGGATGCTTTCAACAAACCGAATGCCACCCCGCAAGCGCTTGTAAGGCGCAACCTTGGAATCCATCCATGCAATTATTTTCTCCGCGTCTTGTTCTCCACTAGACTGTAAGGAAAGGGAAAGCACAATGAAAGCGCGTGGTACCTCCCCTGTGCTTTTCTCTGCGTGGACGCCGACCACAGCGACATCCGCGACCGCTTCATGAGACAGGAGAATCTGCTCAAGTTCATCCGGGGCGATCTGGAGGCCTTTGTACTTGATCAGGTCTTTGGCCCTGCCAGTGATGAAAAGATTGCCCTTGGCGTCCTGGTGGCCAATATCCCCCGTGCGGAACCAGCCATCGGAAGTGAGAGCCTGGGCAGTAGCGTCCTGGTTGTTGTGATACCCTTGGAAAATATTTGGCCCCCATAGGTAGATCTCTCCCGTGTCTCCTAAGGGCAGTTCCCTGGGTGGACCACCGTCGTCATCCAGAGTCATATATTTGGCCTGCATGTTGGGGACCAATTTGCCCACAGAGCTGATTGCTTTATCCCAGTCCGCAAACAACTATAAGAATTATTATTTGTTAAGACTTAAAGATATTAATCTTATTCTTTTATTTATAAGATATAATCTTTATTAGTATAAGATTACTTTAGAGATTAAAATTATCTCTTATATTTTTCTAGATAAACTAGCTTATAAGGAGAATATATATATTTTTTAAAAAGCTTTAAATTATAAGCTTTTTTTTCTTTAAGCCCTAAAGCTATTACTTATAATTAGTTTTATTTTATAACTCTTTATTTTTTTAAAAAAAGTAATTTTCTTTATATTTTTACTTTATTTTATTTATAGTTTATATTTATTTATTTAGCTATTATATTACTTTTCTTTAATAAGGTTATAAAAAACTATTTTTTTAATTAACTTATTAAGCTATATTTATTTATTTAAAAACTAATAGTTATATATTATTTTATTATATTAATTATTTATTTTTTTAATAACTTTCTTTATAATAAATATTTTTTTTAAAGCCTTTTTATATTTATTTTTACTTAATATATTAGGCTACTTTATATTTCTTTAATTATTTATTTATTATATATTATTTATTTTTTTTTTTTAATAATAAAATTATTTTTTAGTTTATTATTAAAAGTAATTATTTTTTTTATTTTAATTACTTACTTTAATTAAACTTCTTAAATAATTTTTAGTTTTTATATTTTTTATATTTTTATACTACTAATATTATTAATTAATTTTAATTATTTTATTTATTATATTATTTTTATTTTACTTTTATTATTTTTTATTATTATAATACTTATTAAAGCTAAAACTAAGCTTTATATTAATAAGCTTATTAATAAAATTAAATATTTTAATTAGTATTAATAATTTAATTAAGCTTATAAGGTTAAGAGTATATATAATTTATTAATTAAAGATAAAAAAATTAAAAAAAAACTTTAAATCTAAAATTATTATACTTACTTTTTAAATAAACTTTTTAATTTTAATATAAGTTTTTTTATTAAATTTAAAGAAGAACTAAAGAATTAATAAGGTCTTTTTAACTTTATTTTAATTCTTATAGCCTAATAAATTAAAGTTAAAAAGTAAAAAAAATAAAAAAAAAAACTTTAGCTTATAAAATAAATTATTTTTAACTTTATTTTTCTTTTAATTATTATTAAACTTAAAAATAAGAATAAAATTATTATATTTTAAATAGCTATTTACTTAAAGAATACTTATAATATTAAAAATAAATATACTTAGTAATAACTTTTAAGTAAAGTTTAAAAGCTTAAGCTATTAAATTATAATAATATAACTAATTACCTTAATTATTACTAAGAACTTAAATTTAATCTTATATATATTAAAATAATTATTTATAAGAATTTTATTCTTATTACTTATATTTTTAATAATTTATTAAGTACTTATAAATTCTTTAAAGAATATTAAGATTAAAACTAAGCTAAGGATTTTAAAAAAAAGCTTAATATATATTTCTTTATTTCTTAGTTTTTTATTATAAAGAAGGAAATTTATATATAAATTATTAAACTTAAGAAAAACTAAGATAAGAATAAGGGTAGCTATAAAAGTAACTTTAACCTTACTTATACTTATTTTAAGTATAAATAAAAGAGTTATAATAAAAATTATTACTTTATTAAATATTTTAATTAAAAGCTTAATTAATATAAAAAAAAAAAGAAAAAATAAGCTATTAAGTAAAAAATTAATAATAATAAAACTAAATTTCCTAAAGCTTTTAATAAAAATAAAATAAAGAATAATAATAAAAAAGTTTTTATTATAGTTATTATTTTTAATTTTAATAATTTTACTTTAGCTTTTTATTATACTTTTAATAGTATTTATTTATCTTTTTATTTTAATACTAATTATTTTTTTAACTAAGTTATATTTATTTAATAAATTTATAATACTTTTATTTAAGTTAATATTTCTTAATTATTTTATAACTTTATTATTTTAATTTAAAGGTTTTTTATTTTACTACTTTATTTAATTAATATTAACTTTATATTTTTTTTTATTTAATAACTCTTTTTTAAATATTTTTTTATTTTTTTTAAACTTTTTAACTTCCTTTTAATAGTATTTACTATTATAAGTAATACTTATATTAATTATATAACTATTTTACTTAATTTTAATATAAATAATTATATTTTTAATAATAAGAAGCTTTTTATAAAATTTACTTTTTTTTTTTTAATATATTTATAGTAAGAAAAGTATTCTTTCTTTAAGTTAAAGGTAAAGGTAATATCTTACTTAATTTTAAAGGTAATAATAATATAGCCTTCTTACTTATCTTATTTAATATTATATATTACCTAATAGCTTATTATAACTTAGTATTTCTTTTTTTTTTATTTAAAAAAGTAAATTTATATAAAGAATAAAGTACTAATAATATTACTTTTAGAATCTTAAATAAGGATTTTTTTATTACTATAATAAAGTTAAGTAGTTTTTTTATTTTATATTCTTTCTTTATAATTTTAACTCTTTTTATTATAATAGCTTTAACTAATTTTAATTATTTAATTTAAGAATAATATTATTATTTTAAATATCTTAGTTAGTAAAGTATAATTAATCTTCTTAAAGTAAGTACTAAAATACTTTTAATAAAGATATAAATTAAATTATTTATTAAAGAAATTTATTTTATTTATATTATTATTAAGGCTTTTATTAAGATTTCTAAAGACTTTATAAGTTAATAATTCTTTAAAAAAAAATAACTTATTTATATTAATTAATAAAGCCTATATTTTATTAAAAAATATAATAAAACTTACTATATATTCTTTATAATTAATAACTTTTTTTAATATATATAGGTTATATTTTATTTTTAACTTAAGTAAATATTTATTACTTTTAAAGTATTTTATAAGAGTATTAAAAAGACTTATAATTATATTATTTATAGCTATTAGTTTAATAGCTAGTTTTAAATTAAAGAAATTAATAATTAAGTATAGTAAAAGTATTTTTATATTAAATTAATTTTTATATATTATTATTATATTACTAATATTAAAGAATAAGTTTATTATATTATTTATAAAAAGGCTTTTTTTATAATATAAAAAGTATAAATTATTAAATATTTTAAAGATATTATTATTAGTAATATATAAGAACTTCTTTATAATATCTTTATACTTAAATAATTATAGCTTTTTATTTTAAGCTATATTACTTAGCTTAAAAATTATATACTAATTAAAGCTTTTTAAAATAAGACTATTTCTTAAAAAGCTTTTTTTAGTATTACTCTTTATTTTTAGTATAAGAGTATTTAAGATAGCTATATTTTTATTACTTTCTTACTTAAATAAGGCTAAAATTAAGCTTTAAAGATTTATAGTATTTATAGCTAAGTTAAGTTTTTTATTAATTACTTCTTTAAATTTATTTATTAAATATAAAATAAGAATAAGTATTATATTTTTTATATTAAGGTTATAAGAGTTTAATAAGGTATTAGCTTAAATAACTTATATAATAAAGATTTTTATAATAATAAAAATATTACTCTTAATAATTATAATTACTTTATCTTAAATAATAATAATAATAATTTTATTATTTTAATAAATAATAATATTCTTTTTAATAACTTTAAACTTACCTTAATTATTAATAATAATTTTACTAATCTTAATTACTTATAGTAATATTACTTAAATAAAGAAATTAATTTAAAAGATAATTTCTTTTAATAAAAAAAGTTTACTAATTTAATTTTATTAATTATATATTATTTTTAATAAAATAATATTACTTAAAGTAATTTATTTTTTAATTTACTTAATTATAATAACTTACTTTTTTAAGAAAAATCTAGATATTAGTTAACTTTTTATTACTTATAATATTATAATATTATTTAAAATAATTTATTAAAATTAAAGAAAATAAACTTAAAATTATAATTCTAAGCTTTTATAGTTAATAAAATTATATTTCCTAAATATAATACTTATTTTTAGATTTAGGTAATTTATAATAAAAATTATTCTTATTAAACTTATTAAGTATAAAGTAAAAGCTATATAAATATTACTAATACTTAATTTTAAAAGTTTTTTAATTAAGCTTAAAGAGTTTTTTAAAAAGTAAGAGTATTAAAATCTTTTACTTTATTACTTATAAACCTAAAATATTAAGTTTATTATTAAAATAAATATATTTATTAAATATACTTAAGTAAGGATAATTATATTTCTTATATTATAAAAGGAAAAAACTATAACTAAAATTTTATTAGTATTAAATTAAAGGCTAAATTAAATAATACTAAGATTTAGTAATTTATTATTATTTTTATTATAAAAGCCTATACTTTTTATAGTAAAATAATAATAAACTATAATAAAGGTTATTTATATTTATAATGCTTTTATTTAAGTATTTAGTATATTTCTTAAATTAATAAGTTAAAGCTTAAGTATTTAAGGTATATTATAATAAAATAATTATATAACTAAGAATAATTATATAAGGCTTATTTTATAAAGAGTATTATATATTTTTATATTAATTAAAAAGGGCTTATTTTATATTAATATAATCTTAATACTTAATAAAGAAAAAGTAGCTAGCTTAATATTATTAAAATATTAAAAGAATATTTTAATTATATAAAGAAGTATATTAGTAAGTATAATTAAAACTAATCTTATTATTAATATATTTTAAAAGCTAATTAAGGTCTTATAAATATTTTATTTACTTATATATATTACTTTCTTAAAAATAATAATATAGCTAAATACTAGTTTCTTACTTATTAAATCTTAAGTATTATAATAAATAAATACTTATATTCTTTAGTAGTTCTTAAAAAAAACTAAAAAGATATTTTTTAAGTAAAATAACTTAAATATTACCTTTAAGCTAATAAAAACTTATATCTTAGTATTTAATTTATTTACCTTTAACTAAGTACTATTAAAAAACTTAATTTTAAATAATCTTAAAAACTTAAATAATATATATAGTTTAAATTAAATTTTTTTAATAAAGCTATTAAAATTCTAATATTAGGTATAAGATATTTATATATATAGTATATTTTATACTATAGTATTAAATATTAAATACTAGGTATTTATATTTTAAATATTAATAACTTATAAGCTATTTATAATTACTTAGTTAAAGAAAATTTAAAGTTTAAGATAAAAAATTTTAATATATTTTAGCTTAATTAGTTAATTATTATAGCCTAAACTTATCTTACTTAATATAATATTTAATAAAAAATTAGTTTTATTTATCCTTATAAAAAATAATATTTCTTTACTTATATTTACTTTTAATTTAACTATTTATTAAATAAGAAAGTTTTTTAAATTTATAATAATAATTATAATACTTAATCTTAATATAATATTTACTTTTAAAGACTTTATTATTATACTTTTATTAAATAATAAGTTATTATTAATTAATATTTTAATAATATTAATAATTTAAATTAATTTAGTAATAATAAAGACTTAAATATTTAATATTATATATAAAAACCTTATATTAATAATAATATTATAAAATTTATTAAATAAAGATTTATATATAAGAATGCCTTTAAGTTTTCTTAAACTTAGGCTTAAATTATTATACTTATTACTCTTATTAATATTATATTTAACCTTAATTAAAAAACCCTTAAGAATTATAATACTAAGAATAATTTTAATTTTACTTTATATACTAAAATTATATATATATTTAATACTAAAAGGTAGTAAAGTATTATTAATTAAGAAATTAAATTTTTTTAAGAAAATAATATTTTTAAACTTATTTCTTACTTTAAATTATTACTTAAAAAGTATCTTTTTTTTAATAAGATTATTTTTAAGTATAAAGTTAGTTTTAAATTTATAATAAGAATATACTAATATAAGTATAAGGCTTAATTTATTATAAAGGGCTTTTAATAAAAAAAAGGCATTAATTATAAAGAAATCTTTATTATTATTATTAAGTCTTTTTTATATAAAACCTTTATTATTATTTTTATTATCTTAAAATAACTTATTTACTTTATAAATATTAAAACTACTTTTTTTTATAATATTTTAAATATCTTAATTTATATAAAGCCTTTTACTAAATTTAAGGTTTTTAAAAGTAAAGTTTTTTTTTTTTAAAAGTTTTTATATAAATTAAAGTAGTTTTTATATATTTAATATAAAACTTTATTTAATACTCTTATATAAAATTTTAGCTTTTATATTTTTATATATAACTAATATATTTTTATTTAAAATAATATTATTATTATTATATAAGTTAATAACTTATTTATTAGTACTTTAAATAAAA
>JACBFG010000023.1:79423-95672 GCA_013435955.1 Diaporthe sp. HANT25 | reverse complement strand
AAAAGTATATAAATCTTTATTAGTTATTTTAAATTATTAAAATATAGCCTTTTTAAAATAAAAAGCTTTATCTTTATTTAAGGTACTAATAAGTAAGTTATTAACTTATATAATAATAATAATATTATCTTAAATAAAGATATATTAGTTATATATAAAAATATAAAAGCTAAAATTTTATATAAGAATATTAAATAAAGTCTTATATTAAATATATAGGAATTACTTTAATTTATATAAAAACTTTTAAAGAAAAAGAACTTTACTTTTAAAAACCTTAAACTTAATAAGAAGCTTTATATAAATTAAAATATTTAAGATATTATAAAAAAAAATAGTCTTAATATTTATAAGGTAAATAAGCTATTTTAAAGTAATAAAAATAATAATAAGAGTTTTATATAAAAAAGACTTAATAATAATAGTAAAGGTTTCTTTATAATTAATGCTTTTTTTTTACTAAAAGTCCTTTATAATAAGTTAAGCCTTATACTTATATTAGTATATTTTTATTATAAGTTTAAAATTAACCTTATATTTAAAAATAATTTTATTAAAAAAAAAATACTTTTTAAGTAGTAATTTAAAGTAAGAAATAAGTTTAAAAATATTATTTTCTTAAAGAAATTTAATTTCTTAGTTAATAATACTTTATTATTCTTTAATATTAAGTATATATATAGCTTTAGTATATAAGGTAAAATTAGAACTATTCTTAGTATTATAGTTTTTAAGGGTTTTTTAATTAAGGTTAAATATAATATTAATAAAGATAGTAAATATAATAATTTAAGCTTAAGTTTAAAAAAACTTAAAGGTATTTTTATATATAAATCCTTATTTAATAAATTTTATAATATTATTATTAATATAAGGTTTTTATATATAGTATTAAATATTTAAATTTTTATTACTACTAAATTAATTTAAATTATTAGTATTATTAAGGTATTAATTAATAATAACTTATTATTTAGTAAAAGTATAGTAATAAAGTTTTTAAAAGTAAGTATTATACTAGGATTAGATACTATAATTATTATTATAAATTTAAAGAACTTTTTTATTTAATAAATAATTAGATTAAAAATAAATATAAGTAAAGAAATACTACTTTTTATAAGGGTAAGTAAGACTAATTCTTTATTAAATACTATACTAAGTAAAATAAGTTTAAGCTATAATAATTAATTAGTTAAGCTAAAATATATTAAAATTTCTTATCTTAAACTTTAGATTTTTTTTAGTTAAGTAATTATAAATAGCTTATAGGTTATTAATATTTAAAGTATAAATATTTAGTATTTAGTATTTAATATTATAGTATAAAGTATATTATATATATAGATATTTTATACCTAATATTAGAATTTTAATAGCCTTATTAGAAAAGTTTAATTTAAATTATATATATTATTTAAGTTCCTAAGGTTATTTAGAACTAAGCTTTTTAATAATACTTAGCTAAGGATAAATAAGTTAAGTATTAGGATATAAGTTTTTATTAGCTTAAGAGTAATATTTAAGCTATTTTATTTAAAGAATATCTTTTTAGTTTTTTTTAAGGATTACTAAAGGATATAAATATTTATTTATTATAATATCTAAGGTTTAATAAGTAAGGAATTAGTATTTAGTTATACTATTATTTTTAAGAAAGTAATATATATAAGTAAATAAAGTATATATAAAACCTTAATTAGCTTTTAAAATATATTAGTAGTAAGGTTAGTCTTAATTATACTTACTAATATACTTTTTTATATAATTAAAATATTTTTTTAATATTTTAGTAATATTAAGCTAGTTATTTTTTCTTTATTAAGTATTAAGGTTATATTAATATAAAATAAGCTTTTTTTAGTTAATATAAAAGTATATAATACTCTTTATAAGATAAGCCTTATATAGTTATTTTTAGTTATATAATTATCTTTATATAATATACTTTAAATATTTAAGTTTTAACTTATTAATTTAAGGGTTATACTAAATATTTAAATAAGAGTATTATAAGTATAAATAACCTTTATTATAGTTTATTATTACTTTATTATAAGAAGTATAGGTTTTTATAATAAAAATAGTAGTAAAGTACTAAACTTAAATATTATTTAATTTAGCCTTTAATTTAATATTAGTAAGATTTTAATTATAGTTTTTTTTTCTTATAGTATAAGAAAAATAGTTATTCTTACCTAAGTATACCTAATAGGTATATTTACTTTAATAATAAGCTTAATATTTTAAGTTTATAAGTAATAAAGTAAAAGATTTTAATACTCTTGCTTTTTAAAGAACTCTTTAAGCTTAATTAGAAAACTTTTAAAGCTAAGTATTAGTAATATTTATATAGCTTTTACTTTATATTTAATAAGTTTAATAAAAATAGTTTTTATTATAAGTTACTTAAATTTAAAAATAAGTATTATATTTAAAAAATATAGTTTTATTAATTATAAAGGCCTAAAATTATAATTTTAGATTTATTTTTTTTAGTTTTAATAAATTATTTTAAATAATATTATAGTATTATAAGTAATAAGGGATTAACTAATATTTAAACTTTCCTTAAAAAAGTAAGTTATTATAATTAAATAAATTAAGAGATAAATTATCTTAAATAATATTATCTTATTAAAGGTAATATATAGTTAATAAAGTTAAGTTAGTAAATTTCTTTTACTAAGAGAGATTATCTTTTAGATTAATTTCTTTATTTAAGTAATGCTATTATAAGTAGTTAAGGTTAGTAAAATTATTATTAATAATTAGGGTAAATTTAAGGTTATTAAAAAGAATATTATTATTTACTAAGATAATAAGATTATTATTATTATTATTTAAAATAAAGTAATTATAATTATTAAAAGTAATGTTTTTATTATTATAAGAATCTTTATTATATAGGTTATTTAGGCTAATACCTTATTAAATTCTTATAACTTTAATATAAAAAATATAGTACTTATTTTTATTTTATATTTAATAAATAAACTTAAAGAAGTAACTAATAAAAGACCTAACTTAGTTATAAGTATTATAGATTTTTAAAGCTTAATCTTAGTTTTATTTAAGTAAAAAAGTAATAAAGATATAGCTACTTTAAATATTTTTATACTAGAAATAAGAAGTAATATTAAAGAAAGCTTTTTAAGAAATAGTTTTATCTTAAAAAGCCCTAATTAGTATATAATTCTTAAGCTAAGTAGTATAGCTTAAAGTAAAGGGCTATAGTTATTTAAATATAAAAGTATTATAAAGGAGTTTTTATATATTACTAATAATAATATCTTTAAGATATTTAGTAATTTATACTTCTTATATTATAAAAAAAGCTTTTTTATAAATAGTATAGTAAACTTATTCTTTAATACTAGTAGTATAATAATAATATATAAAAGTTAATTTAATATAAAGATATTTTTATTATATTTAGTTATTAATTTCTTTAGTTTAAAACTAGCTATTAAACTAATAGCTATAAATAATATAATTATAAGTTTTTTTAATGCTTTTATAAAGTACTTTAAAAGTAATAAATATTTACTTAAGTTAAGAGTAAAATATAACTTATATATATTAAAAAAAGTTATTAGTTATAAAGAGTATATAGTAAGTTTTATTATATTCCTTAATAAGATATAGGCCTTACTAGTTAATATAAATAAGTTATTTTTTTTTAAAGAATTATTAACTTATAAAGTCTTTAGGAATCTTAATAAAAACCTTAGTAATAATATAAATAAAATAAATTTCTTTAATAAATAACTTAATTTATACCTTTATTAAAGGTATTTTAATACTTATCTTAAAAAAGTTAATTATATTTTACTAGCTAAGATATTTAAGATAATAATATTATTTTTAAACTAAATAATTAAAATTAGTTAAAGCTATTATAATAAGAAAAGTTAAAATTATAAAAAAAAAATATAAAATAAAGAGATTATTTAATTTTATTATAGTAATAAGAAAATTCTTATTTAAGGTTCTAAGAGTAATACTATTAATACTTTATTTTTTATATAAATTTATCTTTTTAAATAAAAGAAAAAAAAATACTAAGTTATAATAAGCTATTAAGTAATATATAATATTAAATAAAATAAATAAAAAAATTATATTATTATTACTTTTAAAATTAAGTAAAATATTATCTTTACTTTTAACTTAAAGAGAGAATACTTTCTTTATTATAAATATATTAAAAAAAAAAAAGGTAAATTTTATAAAAAGCTTTTTATTATTAAAAATATAACTATTTATACTAAAATTAAGTAAAATAATTATATAGTTAATATAAGTATTACTTATAGTAGTAAATATTATTAAAAGGAAGTTAAAGAATTTAAAAAAAATAAAAAAATACTTAAAAAAAAATTATTAAATAAAGAAAAGTATAAAGTTAATATTAACTAGGTAAGGTAATAAGGTAAAAAATCTTTAAATTAAAGTAATAAGATTATAAAATAATTAAAAAATATTAACTTAAATAAAAGTATTATAAATTTATTAAATAAATATAACTTAGTTAAAAAAGTAATTAATATTAAGGTAAAAAAGTAAGTAAATATTATTAAAAGTATAATAAAGAGCTAAGGTAAAATTATTAAGATTAAAAATAATAGCTATAATAAAAACTTTTTTATTATTATTTTTTACTTTATTTTTATTAAAGGCTTTAAGGGTTTTAGTCTTAATATTACTAGTTTTTTACTTAATAGCTTATTTTTTTTCTTTTTTTTTATATTAATTAAGCTTTTAATTAAAATATTTAATAAAATAATAATTTTTATTATAATTCTTTTATTTATATTTAAAGTAAGTATAAGTAAAATTAAAGTTACTTTTATAGTTATTTTTATTTTTATCTTAGTTTTTTTTAAGTTTAGTAATTTATATATAAATTTTCTCTTTTATAATAAAAAACTAAAAAGTAAGAAAATATATATTAAGTTTCTTCTTAAAGTTCTTAGCTTAATTTTAGTCTTAATATTTTTTAAAGAATTTATAAGTACTTAGTAAGCTATTAAAAATATAAGTAATAAAAATAAAATCCTTATAAGTAATTATTTTAATATATATAAGGTTAAATTTAAGTTTTTAGTAATAATTAAGGTAGTTAATTATATTATTATAGTTTAATAGCTTAAGCTTTTAAACTTTACTTAAAAGTTATTACTAAGTATATTTATTCTTAATATTATAAGTATTTTTTAAGTAAATAATTATTTAAGATATAATAATTTTATTTTTATCTTTAAGTTTAATAGTAATTAAGAAAAAGATAAAATTAAAAATAATTTATTTTATAAGCTAAAGTTTCTTTTTTTATTTTTCTTATTTTTTAACTTTAACTTATTAAGCTATAAAAATTAAAGTAAAGTTAAAAAGGTTTTATTAATTCTTTAGTTCTTTTTTAAATTTAGTAAAAAAATCTATATTAAAATTAAAAAGTTTATTTAAAAAGTAAATATAATAATTTTAAATTTAAAATTTTTTTTTAATTTTCTTATTTTTAATTAATAAATTATATATATTCTTAATCTTATAAGTTTAATTAAATTATTAATACTAGTTAAAGTAATTAATTTTATTAATAAGCTTATTAATATAAAGCTTAGTTTTAGTTTTAGTAAGTATTATAATAATAAGAAATAATAAGAGTAAGATAATAATAATATAATAAATAAAATAATTAAAATTAATTAATAGTATTAATAATATAAAAATATAAAAAGTATAAAAACTAAAAATTATTTAAGAAATTTAATTAAAATAAAAAACTAAGGTAAAAAAAATAACTACTTTTAGTAATAAATTAAAAAATAATATTATTATTAAAAGAAAAAAATAAATAGTATATAATAAGTAAGTAATTAAAGAAATATAAAGTAGCTTAATATATTAAGTAAAGATAAATATAAAAAGGCTTTAAGAAAAATATTTATTATAAAAAAAGTTATTAAAAAGAATAAATAATTAGTATAATAAAATAATATATAGTTATTAGTTTCTAAATAAGTAAATATAGCTTAGTAAGTTAATTAAAAAAATAGTTTTTTATAATCTTATTAAAGAAAAGTAATATAATAGTTAAATAAGTAAATATAAATTATAAATAAAATAAAGTAGAAATATAAAGAAGATTATTTTTTTTAAAAAAGTAAAGAATTATAAAGTAAAATTAGTTATAAGTAGTAGCTTTAAGGCTTAAAGAAAAAAAAGCTTATAACTTAAAGCTTTCTAAAAAATATATATATTTTCTTTATAAGCTAGTTTATTTAAAAGAATATAAGAGGTAATCTTAATCTTTAAAGTAATCTTATATTAATAAAGATTATATCTTATAAATAAGTAGATAAGACTAATGTCTTTAAGTCTTAAAAAATAATAAGTAGTACAGATATTCAAGGCTTAGGGAGGAGCGCCACAGACGGTCGAGGCCGACCTGCGCCGTGGACACAACTATATAGACCCGGATATTGGGATGACGCCGTCACTGAATGGCCAAGAAATCACACTCGACCTTGTGGCTGGGAATCCGTTCACCACCAACATATTCGAGACCAAAGACGGACGTTTCGTGCTTCTGAGCGCAGTGTACGTGGACCTGGCGTACCAATGGAACGCCTTCTTGGGGTGCACAATGGCGGAGAGTGACGTGCGCGCCAAAGTCAAGCAGTGGAAAGCCCCAGGTAAGCCGCAGTTGACACACACTCCTTGTGGCTCAAAGTATTGACACGTGATATTGAAGACTTAGAAGCCGCAGCAGAGGCAGCAGGTCTACCCATGGCCATCTGCCGTACCGAGGAGGAATGGACTGCCCATCCTCATGGGGCGGTCATGGCGAAGCTCCCATGGGTCCCTGTGCAACAGCTCCCGCACATCGGCAGACCAGCGGAAAATGTTGACATGGTTTCAACGCCACCTTCCGTCTCATGGTGCCTTGACCAACCTGCTCCTCCTCGTCCACTCTCTGGCCTCAAGGTTCTGTGCGTCACCCACGCCATAGCGGGACCCTCCACCGGACGCACCCTCGCTGAGCACGGCGCTTCGGTATTGCAGGTCATGTTCACCCACGGATTCGAGCATTCTTTTGTCTATACCTATGCAAATCTGGGAACGGCATCGACCCGTCTCAACCTGCACAAGGATGCTGACCGCGAGCGTCTGAAAACCTTAGTTCGGGACGCCCACGTCTGGATTGATTCCCATCGGCCAGCAGCCATCTCCAAATTCGGCTTTGGGAACCAACACCTGCAAAGTCTGAATCCAGGCCTCATTATCTGCCAGGTCAGATGTTATGGCACTAGTGGCCCGTGGGCTGGCAAACCCGGCTTCGACATGCAGGGTTCGGCGTCAAGCGGCATGATGTATGTCATGGACAAGGGGGATGGGAGACCGCAGTGGCCTCCTGGAATGGTAATCAACGACTATACCACTGGCTACTCGGGCGCGCTAGCCATCCAAAGTATACTTCTGAAGCGCCTTCGTGGCGACGTCGACGCCCACGATGGATGGCTGGTCAGTCCAAGCCTGACGGGCACGGCAATGGGCATCATGAGACGTTTCAGAACTGAACACACTGAAGTGGGTGATGGGAGTGCCACGGGGAGTTCCTCAACACAAGCTTCGACGGCGCTTCCCCCAGAGATGCTTGAGGGTGCCACGCCTATGGGGTACTTGAAGACGTTGGCGCCTCTTCCCAAGATGTCGCTGACGCGAATTCACTATGAACAAGAATTGCTCGTACCAATCGGCTCTAGCAGGCCACATTTTCCGGGATATGATGACGGGTATGATATTCATGGGCTGGAGCCGCTTGACAAGAGGGCAGTGCTGGGAAATATCGCAGTTCGTTCCACCCAGCGTATCGAGTCCATGGCGGCCTTGGGGGTATCGTGGAGATCAAAGCTGTCTGTTTCATAAGAGTTGAATCTCGATTAAAAGGGCCATGCTGTAACGTTGTACCTGCTTGGTTATAAACATAACTGGGGTTTTCATCTTCCTTACGCGGGATGGAAAAAGTGTCCGTTACCCTCGCACGAGTATCTGGCCCCCAACCCCGGTCTATACCCAGTGTTTCGGCTCTACTATGAGTTTTGTATACGTCACATATCTCTCTCTACGGTATAAATAACAGCCGCTCCCTTCTGAGATCCACTCTGCTCGTTATGACTCAAAGGGGCTGATTTGAAATCCTGGTAAGGTTCTGAGGGCGCAGTAACTCGAATTTCAACTGGGGAATAGGAATAGAAAATTGGAATAAACTGTCTTTCTGCTGGGTGTGCAGGGGGAAGGGGGAAAGGGGCCGGGAGGCTGTTGGAACTTAGAGGGGCGTCGGAATGTGGGCCACCCGACTTGATGCTGTCTACGGCAATGATTATTGAGGGTCAAGTGATTCTCATCCAGTGCCGGCAGGTATAGACGAAATGCTCGGACATGCGGCACATCATGGAAGCCGTATTTCCGACGACGCTTGGGTTCTTGGGGGACCTAGCAAACCTAAACTAGCACCCTTGTCACTCTCCCGCAGTCGCGCGCTTCTTTTGTGGAGCAGAAATTTGGGAGCATGCTTCAGGGTGCTTCCTTTGCACAGCACTCGTTGCCAGTGAGGATTGCATGACTTTAAGCTGTGCCAATTCTGGGAAGATTCGACTTTCTGCATGGTGCAAGATTCTCATACGGCTGCCATGAATTTTGATGATGCCGCCTTCGGACCGCCAGCAGCCGTGAATGGCGATGAGGCGGAAAAGCCAGGGCAGGAGGAAGGCGCTGACGCTTTCGCGTCCATATCGGTAGCGCCCCTGAACTCCAACAATAATCGGAATTGTCCCATGTGTCACCTATCCTTCAGAAGAAACGAGCATCTGGAGCGTCATGTCCGGATGCATACCATGGAAAGACCATTTGTCTGTGTGGTGTGTGAGACGAGATTTTCGAGAAAGTAAGTACGTCAAATGAGCATACTTATATTATGAGCAAATGTGACTGATCGTGCGACGTGATATAGAGACTCTCTTCAGCGACACCTGCCTATTCATGCTGACCATGAGGTCGGATCAAGCATCCACAAGCCTCCAACGCGTACCAGTCACGCGTGCAACGCCTGCGCCAGATCACGCCTTAAATGCGACGGCGACCGACCTTGTGCGCGGTGTCAGAAGAAGTCAATTAATTGCGACTATTATCGAAATCGATCAAGCGCGATGACAAAGGCCCGGAAATCGAACTCCCAGACCTCGAGCACCCGTGAACCTTCGGCAAATGCTGCGGCAGGAGAACAAGCGGCCTTGACCAGTCCAGTGCTGGGCCACCCAGGAACCGTCCATGTCATCAACGACATGAGCCCGAGCTTTGTCGGACATGAGGCCACTAACAACGCCGAAAATGCAGCACACAATATACCGAGAGAGCGTCCCAGCGAGCTTCTCGCAGCGAACGAAGAGATCTTGAGCTTCGAGTTCCCGACATCCGTATCGGGGCTCACCCTGCAAAATATGGCCACCAACAATGACCCGCAGTGTGATGTCGATATGGAGATTCCAAGCCAGACTTTTGATGATTTTTGGTATTGGTTGGGTAATTTCGGTAGCGAGATGCAGGGGATTTACGATTCTTTTGAAGCACGGTCGGACGGTCTTCGTCAGCCATGCGCGACAGATTCGATTTTGGATCCCGGCGGACGGGCAGGGCCCGAGTCACGAGAAGGCAGCATCGTGACCGCTAAACCATCGGACAGTAGCGACGAAAGCCCGGAAGCACCAAGCCCCTGGCCGCTGTCCTGGACACCAAGACAGATGGACGCAGGCCTACCGGCGACCGAGGCTACAGGCGTCGATCACTCCATCCTGGAGATGGAGAATTTCGCGCATGTTGGGCGCCTGAAGGTCGAAAAATACGAGGAGATCGTGGGCAACCTAGAAATTCATGCCAATCAGCCAATATACCAATCGTTTGGAAATCCTGTCCTCCCTTCTGCTGAAGTCATGAACTCTTTTATTCAACTCTATTTCGAGCACTTCCACGACACAATGCCATTTATCCATAAGCCATCATTCGACCCGTCTAAAGAGCACTGGATCCTTGTGCTAGCAATTGCAGCTACGGGTTGCCGTTTCTCTCAAGTTCCACGCTCTGACCTGTATGGACTGAAGTTGACGGAGCTCGTCCGGAGGAGTATCATGGTCGTGGTAAGTCAAGTCAAGTCGTATGAGTTCCGAGGAAACATTCAAGATAAGCTTTGATAATTAACATTTTTCGTCTGAGTTGGAAATGAACAACTCACTCGTGAAGAAGCTGTGGCTGCTCCAAGCTTCTCTCCTGAGCATCATGTGCATGCAGTACAGCGGCAACAGCCGTTTCTGGGAACTAGCTCAGACTCTCAAGGGACAGCCGATCGCCAGATGTCGCTGGTACGGGCTGTTCAAACCAGCAGGGAGGATTGCATTTGCACTGCCGAGGCTACAAGATATTGATGATCCCGAGAGTCTCGAGAATATCTGGTGCGCCTGGCGAGCAGAGGAAACGCTTCGCCGCTTGGGCTTTTGCTCCTGGGTACGCTGAGAGGTCGAGAAACAGATCTGATTAGATGCTCGCTGACGAATGACTGGATATGCAGTGGTACGATATGACGACTTCTATACAGCTCGGAATCAACCCAGCAGTCTCAGTGGACGAGCTTCAGCACCCACTTCCTTGCCCCGACAACATTTGGGACGCACCAACTCCTCAACAGTGGAAGGAAACAATGATCAAGTTCCAAGGTAATTCAATTCTCTGAGCTGCTGAAATATTTTCAGTTTGTGTAGAAGAAATCTATGCGCAGTGAAAGAATCCTCTGCTGACATCCACGCATCCCACACGCAGTGGCACAAGGGCCGAAAGATTTCCAGGCTGCCTTGGACCAATTGCTCCAGGGCAAATCAATTGCGAATTCTACAGGAGAATTTGCTCGGCTTGTTCTCGCGCGTGCCGTCCACTTGATCGCGGAAAGACGAAACGTGCAGCTGACAACAGCTCTGGCATCATGTTCGCTGGGTTCAAGCAATGCCACTGCGAGGAGCCCGCATGGTTTGCACCGCTGGGTCTTCGAGTCCGGGTCGACACGCAGCTTCTTCGACAGCGCAACGCAACTTCTTGACGCCTTGGCTCTTGACAGTGACAAGTGGACCTCTCCCATAGACATGCCGCGCATCGTCTCGGTAGACTCCCACATGGTGCTCTTGGCAGTCTGTTGCCCCCTGGCAGACGTCCGCACGTTTGCTGGCTGGCACGCGGGCCAGTCCGAGGCCGATCGTGCAGGCGTGCAGTTATCGCGATGGATAGAACAGGATCCGCTTCTAGCCCGCCAAGCAGTTCTTCACGCGGCACTCATTTATTGCAAAACGCGGGAGAAGCCAGCCCAGACGTTCTACGAATCCACTACGTTCTTGATGGCGACATTGACACTGTGGACCTATGGCCGGCTTTTCTCGCCAAGTCCACCAAGTAACTCCAACTCCGCTACAATGGGATCTTTCGATTACCCTACATCGCGCCTGGGCACGGCCTTCGACTCCGAACAGGGGAGACAATGGGTCAATGACGGACATCAGATGCGAGGCCACCTTCAGGGGGTAGGGAACATTTGGGCGGACGAGGGTCCTCGCTTGATTCTGCGCCAGTCTATCCAGACCTTAAACACGATGATCCCATGGGGAATTAGCCAGCGATACGCCGAAGCGCTCGATCGCTTAGATTGTTCAAAGATAGTTCGCGAGACCACTCCTACCTAACTTGCATGTCCAGCGGATTTTACACTCATATTTAGTCTCGAGCAATGTATCGAAAATGTTTGCAACATGCGCATCAATCCAGAAATATTTCGGGGACTTCTGGACCCCATGAACCCCCTTTTGCTTCGTCGTTCGCGTCTGTGTGAGACACTGGAGTCTCGCTGTTGACCAAATCTCCATCGGCATAATGCTTTTCAAATACCATCAGTCAACGCCGTAAGGCCCACCTGACTTCAAATCTTGCGAAAAGAAATGGACTCACCTCAATCATGAATCCAGATGTGTCCCACCAGTAATCAAATACCTGGGATCCTAGCAAGTGACGGCCAACTCCCCAGACCAAATTGTAGTTCTTTTTCTGCAGCCACCTATTTCGTGAGTGCCAACAGGCAGAGTGTCAGCCCAGGATTACTCACTTCACCAAGTCAAGAGGGGGCAGCGCAAAGGTTTCGAGGATGAAGGGTTGGGGGGTATGACGTACTCGTGCCCAACCATTTGGGTTTCAACGTCGTGAACCTCAAAGGAGCAGTGATGTACGTGTTGCTTGCCTTTGCCTTGGGTCATGAAGAACGAGTGGTGGTCAGTGTAGTATGCACCACGGTCAATGTGGATAAAACTTCCGACCGTCACCTCTTGACCATCGATTGAGGCCAGCAGCAGATCTGACGGGACAAGGTTGAAAGTCTGGACATAAAACTCGAGCGACTTCATGAAATCTTGGCACACAAGACCGAAATGTCCCAACTGTTGGCAATCATTCGGTGATTAGCTGACCGGGCCTTCCAATCTTGAGACATGAAATGAGCAAGTGCACAAAACTTACCCTGTATACGGCAGCGGGACCGGTGGTGAAGCGCTGGTATGCACCTAATCTTGCTTTCTCTTTGGCGTGGTTGTAAACAAGCTTGTGGGCGAAAGGCGATTTGACTCCATCGAGATGCTCCTCTTCACTACCCTCGTTTTGCCCGTGCAGTAGATTGATAGGGAATCCCTCCGGGTCATAGACAGTGACTTGGTAGCCGCCGCCTGGTGCGTCATTAAGTTTTTCAATAGCGCTCGAACCCGGTAGTGACGCCGCTCTAGAAGTAGAAGGTTTTGTTAATGGTGGTTTCTAAGATCAATGAAGGGGGTCAAATGAACCTCTCAAGATCGGCATGGCTCTCCACTATAAAGGTGCCTCCCAAGTACTTCGGCTCGGCGCCCTTCTGAACGACGTAGACGTACGGATCAGGACCGTAGCCCTTGAACCATATTCTGTCTTCTGTCTGCTTCGCAATTCGCATGCCAAAGTCTGATTTGAATTAGCTTTGCTTCCTGGGGGCCGGATTGACTTTCTCCACGTCTTCTGAATGCACCGAGTCAAAGGGGCTAAGCCGACTGACCATGCAGGAATACCACGATGGAATTAATGTCGCTGTGTTGGTAAACCATGTGGCTAACCCTTACTAATCGGATCTGTGTTATTGTGTCGACGCTGAATCTCTTTCGGAAAGAATCTTGTGACTCACTCCGGCGCATTGTCTGCGCTGCATCGACGGAGTGGCCTTCAGTAGGCTCATACACCTCGTATTTCGCCATTGTGCGTGAGAAAGTCAGGATTAGCTTTACAAGTGCTGGATAAATTGGGAAGAGGAGGGAGCGACTTTCGGCGCTGCCGGTATTCTAGAACTTGCTCCTCGTTGAGGTCGACGCCGCCAGACTGTTATCACTGCTCCGTTCACTCTTTTGATCTTGTTCCTCGATATTCTACGATTTTATACGATTTTCTCATTTATCGAAGCCACTCGTGTGATGGTTGTGTTGGCGTTCTTGGGAGCTTGGCTGCCGGTTGTCCCACCGGATTACGCTTCGGGACCGTGTCGGGCACGCGGGACTACGGATGTGGGGATTAAGCGTTTGGTTTACCGATCTACTCAAGTGGCTGCTTTTGCCCACTGGATAACACGGGAATGAACCGGATCGGCGTCAGGATGAGTCCTGAAAAGTGGCATAAGGCTGAAAATTTTGTTGCCTGTCATCGCGGTCGGATTGCAAAGACTATCTGCCAACTGTGTGTATACATCTGTGAGCACTCCGACAATTACAGACCTGATCAGCTATTGATATGGAACCATACTATGTGAATCTCGACGGCAGTGGCTCAACTTCTGTCAAGGGCTGTTTGAAAGGTGTAGCCTTTCTCAGTGATGCTGGCGATCAAGCAAAATGCCACCGTCTCACCGGTGTTCCCTATGGACTTCCGCCTGTGGGCGACTTGAGATGGACTAGGCCACAGCCACTGCCACGAGGGTATTCATACGGCAGCAAAGACCAGCCTCTTGACTGTACAAACTTTGCACCTGCAAGCGCTCAATCTCGGTGCCCGGAATTCCTCGCTCGTCTGGTCTCTGGTGACGGGCAGAACGGATTCAGCGAGGCTTGCCTGAACCTGAATATGTGGATCCCAGGTGGCAAACCACCTGCTGATGGTTGGCCTGTGTATTTCTATCTCCGTGAGTTTTCCAACATCACTACTAGACGCCGCTGCTGACTACGGCTTGGTTAAAGATGGGGGTTTCCTGCAGTTTGGAGATGCCAATCTTGGTTCAACTCGAGATCCCTCCGATCTGTTATTCGAAACAGACGTCCGCTGTATTATCATCATGCCCATGTACCGCCTGGGCATCTTCGGCTTCCTGGCGTCGTCCGAGCTCCAGAAAGAGGCACATTTGGCTGGCCAAAATTGTGGCAACTACGGGCTGTGGGATCAGCGGCTTGCTCTTGAATGGACTCATGCCAACGTTGTCGCTTTTGGTGGGAATCCTCAGAACATCACGGTAGGGGGTTACTCGGGTGGCTCATACTCGGCATTTCTCCAGCTTCAGTACGATCTCATGCAGCCTGCTGAGTATCACATTATCCGTCGAATAGTCATGCAGTCCAACGGCCCTGGAGTGCAGCCAGTGAGCCTTGGGAGTGTCCAGGGACAATTCGACCGTGTTCTTGGGCTCTGTGGTATCGACAAAACTTCGTACCCGAGAGAGAAACTCGAGATTCTCCGGGATATGGATCACTCCACGATTTTATCCAAGCTATCGAGCCAAGGACACATGGACCTCGTCTTCCGACCGATTCTAGATGGCGACTTCGTGCAGCCCAGCCTGTGCCGAATTAACAACAATGCTTTGGCATCTCTGGCCGTGAAACGGGGGATCAAGTTCTTCATGGGGTCAACACAGCACGAAGAGAACTTTTACGGTAGCGAAAGGGTCATCTCATACGAGGAGATGATTTCCCGACTCTGCCGTAATTTCCCGTTGCCGGCCATCAAGGCAGTCGTCACACACTATAATATCTCAGATATTTCCAGCAATACTGATGATTGGCAAAGGCTCCATGGTCGCATTCTTGCCGATCTACAAGTATACGTCCCCACTCGTGGTCTTGTTTTGTCACTACAGGAAGCCGGACTCCCTCCGTCCTCTCTCTTCCGGTATGAGATAAGATGGCGCGTCGATGTAACCGTTTCTATCCTGCCGGAAACGCTGGGGGTTACACATGGTACGGATATGTTCTTCATTTGGTTTTATAACAAGAAGGCTGGATTGTCTCGAATTGAGCAAGCGGTTATAAAGACATGGCTTAAGCCCTTTGCTGCCTTCGTCAGAGGAGACGAGAACATCGGGTGGGGTGCTGAGAACATAACCGACCTCAGAGCTTTTGATAGCGACGGGACTGTTCAGATATATCGGGACGAGAGGTGGGAGCAAGCGATTACTGTATGGAATACCCTAGGTCAAGTCACTCAAAGTACTGAGAACTCGTAGCTGTCTTGCAGACCACGGAGTGTGTATTAGATCAACTTGATACATGTAGGCGACAATGGTACATTATGGGCTGTCATGAGCTCTGGCTAGTCCACACGGCCTGTTGTTGCCTACAATATTGGACACAAAGGGCATGAATACCGAACTACATCAAACTTTTTGTCAAGCATGCGTATCACAAAGAAATCAGATATTTGCACCCGCAAAAACGGATGGTACACCCGTAAATAGCTTGCTCGTTATTACAATTTTCACACACACACACACCATAAACACTTAGCTAATACATACACCTACCTAGGTGTTCTAA
Organism: Diaporthe sp. HANT25; assembly: GCA_013435955.1. NCBI lineage: Eukaryota > Fungi > Ascomycota > Sordariomycetes > Diaporthales > Diaporthaceae > Diaporthe > Diaporthe sp. HANT25. The sequence continues at coordinate 79,773 of JACBFG010000023.1, read as the reverse complement.
GTCTAGGTCTGGGTGTGTAGTTGTGCTAGGTCTGGGTGTGTTAGGTCTGGGTAGGTATAAGTATGTACTGGTATGTGTAGTAGGTAGATGAATTGGCTGTGGGTAAGTAAGTAATGTACGGGTGTACCATCTGCTTTTGCGGGTGCGAATATCCGATTTCATCACAAATGCACCAGCTTTCCATACTCAATATGCCTCAGTCTGGCATGAATATCGTCACTGCTTCCTTTACGATCAGTTCGGAACCCCACAAGTTGTAAATGGTCAGACCAGCAATTTGACTTTTCCAATGTCATTCGGAAAAACCCCGTATTCCAAATGGGGCACTGATGAATGAGAATACTCGGCGT
>JACBFG010000023.1:257-79408 GCA_013435955.1 Diaporthe sp. HANT25 | reverse complement strand
CCCCCCCCCCCCCAACAGCCTAGTGATCCGTGTGAAGCCTCCAAGCGATTCGCTTCGGGTCTTCCCCTAGAAAAACGCGGCTTCATGCAGATACCGAGAAGAAAAGCGACCAAACAAATGTCTTGATTAGAAGTATCGGCAGCAAAACCTGTGCCTCGGACTACTCGGCAGCCCACTGACGACCATCGGGTTGTTCCACTGCCCACTGACAGCGGGTTATCCCAGTGAGAACCAATTGCTTACCATTGGCAACTGACGGATTACCCGATTGCTATCACACCCATAAAAAGTGTACATTGGTCAGGTTCTTCAAGTTTGACCATGAGTTGCAGTAACACAGGAAGTTATGCATCTCGTATGAGATAATCTGCAGAAAGCCAATCCACAAGTACTTTAAACGCGCGGGTTATTGTTGCACACTGACTGCGTTCTCCAAGTTTTCAAGCTTAGATCTCGCCCTATGGATATCCGAGAGACAACTAGTCCGTCACCTCTGCCGCTCACCACTGCTCTCACTACTTTATTGGCTGTCTTATGCTTCACTGCAGTCCTCACCAGGACGTGGTCGGCGCCCCAGTACAAGCCGATCCCAGGACCGCGAGGGTGGCCAGTTGTGGGAAGCGCATTCCAACTCGACAAATACCCACAGCGAAGCCTGAGGAAATGGCACAGGCAATACGGCGAGATATACGTGGTCAAGCTCTTTGCCTTCAAATGGGTCTTCCTCAATTCGCCAGAGGCTGTGAAGGCGATCCTGGACAAACAGTCCGCGAGCACGTCGGATCGGGTCCCATTTCCGGTAGCAACCGAGGCTATCTGTAAAGGCTTGAGACTGGTCTTGATGCCATACGGGCCCCTCTGGCGCAGGCTACGGGGCAAAGTACATCAGGTTCTCACGCCGAGGATGTCCAACACTTTCCGTCCTATGCAGGAATTTGAGTCAAAGCAAGCCCTGTACGATATCCTGACGAATAACCGCGACGGGGAGCTTTTCAGAGAGCATATTCGCCGGTACGTGAGCTCAGTGATGATGACATTTATCTATGGACAGCGAGTGCCGGTACCAGTGAGTTCTTTCAGTCCAAAAGACCGAAATTTCCGGCTTTAATAACACGTATCTTCTCAAATTGGCAGGACTGCGAAGAAATACGCGAGGTTTACGGAATCATGGCAGACTTTGCGGAATCGACGGTACCATACCAATACTTAGCAGATCTCCTCCCCTTCATAGCGAAGCTCCCCACGGCCCTCCACTGGTGGAAGGGAAAGGCCCGATATTACTATGACCGTCAGGTTTATCTGTGGATGAAGCTCTGGAATCAGCTTTCGTCCAAGATCGCGGAAGGCCGGGCCCCAAACTGTTTCGTGACAAAGTGGCAGCTCACCGACAAGGAGAGCTCCGGCATTACGGATCTGGAGGGCGCTTTCACGGCCGGGAGTATGTCTTTGCCGTCCCTCGCACGCCATCCAATCCATCTTCTTTTCCCAAAGGGCGCTCACATCAAAATTTCGCTGACGATATAACCGAGTCTATAGCCATGATCGAAGCAGGATCTGAGAGCACCAGTTCCGCATTGTACTCGTGCATCAAGTACCTGGCCATGTCGCCCCAGGTGCAGGAGCGCGCGAACGAGGAGCTCAGCCGGGTCGTTGGCGACCAGAGGTCGCCCTCGTTCGACGACTACGAGCAGCTTCAGTATATCCGAGCGATTGCCAAAGAAATCATCCGCCTCCGGCCCATCGCACCTGTCTCCCCCCCGCACTACACGACGGCCGATGTCATCTACAAGGACTACCTCATCCCCAAGGGCAGCTGTATCAGCATCGGAACATATGCCATTCATTACGATGAGAAGTTGCACGCCGATCCGGAGACCTTCTCGCCCGAGCGCTATCTCGGCCACCCTCTGACCGCCGGAGAGTACGCGGTTGTCCCAAACCCGTACGACAGGGACCACTTCACCTTTGGGGCGGGCCGGCGCATCTGTGCCGGGCTGTATGTGGCGGAGAACAGCATGTTCATCATGCTGGCGAAGCTGCTGTGGGCGTTCAGGATCCGGCCCTGCATTGGCCCAGACGGCGAGGAAGAGATACTGGATACGTCGGACGAGGGCTATGTGGCGGATTCTGCTCTGACTGTCTCAAAGCCTTATCGTGTACGGTTTGCGCCACGGAATGATCCTCGTGAGAGGACGTTGGTGGAGGAGTGGCGAACAGCAGAACGCGAGAGATGCAATGTAGGGGGTCAGTGAAAATGAGGGTCTTCTGTGCTGTTATCATCTTGTCCATAACAGTGGTGGTTGAATCAACGACCGACCATTTTGACAACAGTGACAGCGGGATGTGTTGCACCATGGATGGCGCAGGTCTTGGTACAAAATTGCCTTCTTGGATGTGTCTTATGGACTGTGTCTGGAATCTTAGGCCGTGGATGAAGTCTTGAACCCATGAGTCGTCACGTGACTTGCTGAACGACCCGACCGTACAGTGCCGGGAAGAGTTGCCCGCTTGAAGTTTGGCTTGAGGTACATGCTGACCCATTTCCTCAAGCATTCACTGTAGTCCGTGCGGGATGCAGTGGAGGAGGAAGGCCGAGAGTGTGGGGAAGAGATCGACGGCAGTGGAGACATCGGGGGAGCCAGCACGGGCCACTCTGCGTCTAGGCCCATCCTGCCATCCCGCATCAGATGTCATTGCCGCATCTGGACGGTAGCAGTCGTCGATATGACGTAGATGGACGATGAGCAAACCAGCCATTCACCGGCAGACCACAGCTAGAAGCAGGCAGGGCAAGGCAGGGGCAGGTTCCAGAGCCAGGGCAACAAGTTGCCAGGTGCGATGACGGTGACAACATAATTTGGTAGCTAGCTCCCTTGGAGGTATGGCATGGGCAATGGTACGCAGGTATATTAGCCCCGACGGAAAGCAAAGCCAATACCCGTCCATCCCATCCACCCAATGCTCCCCCTCCTGTAACACACCTGCCTCCAACAAAACCAGACCAACCCCCTCATCAATCACACCAGAGCTCGGCTTCGTGATCTGATTGCCATTTGACGACTCTGCACAACACGCACTCGGTCATAACCACCGTCGCACTCCTGCATCCACACGTAGACCACCCGCATCCAACACCTACATCCCCCAAACAACAAAAATGTCTCGATCAAGAGCCCCTCTCCTCCTCGGCCTCACCGCCGCCGGTGGCATCGGCTACTACCTGTACGGGGCCGGAGGAAACCCCAAGGTGGCAGAGAAGCAGTTCGAGGGTAAGCGCCCGGTGTCGCGTACTTCTCCTGATCCTCCTCCAACACCAATCTCCCCATCATCATCATCAATGCCCGAGACGAGAGGCTTCAACTTTGGCTGACACCTGTCCTTGTCCTTTTTCCCGCCCAACAGCCGACGTCCACAAGGCCTCCGCAAAGGTCAAGGGAGAACTGCCCGGAAGGGGCCAGCAGTACGAGAAGGAGGCAGAGGCCACGGGCCGCCAGGCCGGTGCCAAGTTTGACGAGGCTGTATGTTGACCTTACCCTATACTCAATTTCACTGCCGTGTGCTCTCCTGGCAGTCACCCTCATAACTACCACCAATGGATCCGAGAACTTCCTCATTGACATTGATACCTTCTCACAGCTCGCCAAGACCCAGGCCGAGTTCCAAAAAGGCAAGGACCAGGCGGCTACCTACGCCAAGGACGCAAAGAATGCCACCATCCAGGAGATCGACAAGTTCGACAAGAAGGTCGAGGAGAAGGCCAGCCAGGCCAAGAGCGGCGTCTCCAGCTGGTTCGGCGGGAAGTAAGACGGGCTGCGGATGGATAGATGACTTCCACGTTAGGGAGCTTTAGGCGGACACGTTTTGGACGATTCTATACTTGACATGACCGGTGCAAGGCATAATGGAACTCATGGCACTTTAATGGCAATGCATTCTATATTTTCTGTCACTCCCTTCTTTGACTACGAGGACCCCGTCTCGTGAGACACCAACGCCCGTACCGTGAGAATGTGATCCGCATGCAACTATACAAAGCACCCAGTCTACGTCGGCAGCGAAGCGGTGACGAGCTTGAGGATCTGCTCGACGCCAGCCCGCGCGTTGCGAGGGTCCTTGGCGATGGGCTGCCAATACTCGCCGTGCCGCGGGTCGCTGGCGACGCACTTGCTGATGACCTCGCCCCTCTTCTCCTCGGTGCCGTGCTGCAGCAGGAACTTGTAGTACCACGCCCAGCTGTCGCCGACGTCGCCGTCGAGCACGATGGCCTTCTCGAACCAGCTCTGGGCCCGGTCCAGCTTGCGCTCCAGCCAGAAGATGCGCGCCACCGCCACAAACAGGATCGGGTCGTTCTCCACCTCCTTGATGGCCTGCAGCGCCAGCGGCTTGCGCTGCGTCCGCGCCTCGAGGTGCCAGATCCGCTCCGACCACAGCAGCCCGCTCTTGGGCATCTCCTTGAGCGCCGTCGCCATCAGGTTCTTGGCCTGCGCCGCGTTGCCCGCCCGCCGCTCCACCCGGATCAGCTCGCACCACAGCTCCGGGGATTTTGGTACTGCCGTCCGCGCCCGGTCCAGCACGCTGCGCGCCTTGACCGTCGCCCCGGCCTTCTCCTCCAGCCGCGAGTACAGGATCCACAGCGGCACGCTGCGCGGGCACGCCTTGACCCCGATGCTGTACGCCCCGCGCGCCGGCGCCACCTGCCCTTCGTCCTCGTAGATCTGGCCCTTGAGCATGTGCAGCTTGGCGCTCGCCGGGAACAGCTGCAGCGCGTCGCCCACCAGCCCCAGCGCAGCCTCGTTGTTGCCCTGTTGCCGCTCGAACACAACGCTGCGAACGAACACGCGGTCCGTCGGCGCCTGTTGCCGCGCCGTCTTGAGAAGCTCGCGCGCCTGCTCCGGGAAGTCGTGGTCTGACTCGAGCTTGACTGCCGCAAGCCAGATGTCCTCGTTGTTGGGGTTCTGCTGGAACGCCTCTCCGAGCACCTTGCGCGCCTCGTCCAGCTCGCCTGCCAGGAGCTTCTCCTTGGCCCGCATGAGCCACAGGACCTCCGAGTTGGGGCACGCCTCCGTGGCTTTCTTGAGGACGTTCCATAGTGCTTCTTTGCTTCCGTGATTCCGCTCCAGGTCCACTGCTTCCTTCCAGACTGTCCTGCTCGTCGGGAACACACGTAGAGCGTAGGCGTAGATTGCTCTTGCCGTCTCGTACTTGCCCCGGGCGATGCTCATCTTGGCGTCCTCCATCCATGTGTCCTTGCGGTCGTCATCTTCGTCTAGACCCCAGCCCAATGTCTCCTGGATGATATTTGCGCAAGTCAGGATTGCGCCCTCGCCCTCGCACTTCTCCGCCTCTGTGATCCATTCCTCGCGCTTGGGCATGGCTCCTTCTTTGGCAAGAGCAAGGACAGCACGCTTCATCATGTTGACCTTGCTGTCGCCCAACTGCTCCATCAGACGCGCACCCGCAATCCAAATCTCGTGGCTCTGGGGGTTCGCCTTCTGTGCCTTCTGGATGACCTTTCTTGCGTTTTGAGGTTTCTCGAGATGTGCCAGAGCGAGCCACAGCTCAACACTATTGGGTATCTCCTCAACCGCTTTGGCCAGCAGCAGCCGGGCGTCTTCTGGATCCTCCTCCAGGTTGACTGCTTCCTTCCACAGCATCTCGCTCTTCGGTATGTGGAGCAGAGCTTGCCTGATGACCTTCTTCTTCGACCGCGGGTCTGTTTCCAGCTTCATTGCTTCCACCCACAGCCTGACTGACTTGTTGTTCGCCTTGATGGCCTCAGCTGCGATAATTTTCGCATTGCGAGCCTCGTTCAGTCTGATATTCTCCAGCCACAGATCTTCTGAGCGCAGATTCTTGGCGCATCCCTTAGCTATCAGGTTCCTCGCTGCCACGGTCTTGCCAGCCAGCTCCTCCACTCGAGCAGCTGCAATCCAGGCTGGTGGATGCAGAGGGTTGGACTCGTATGCCGACTTCAGCAGCTTCCGCGCAAAGTCCACATCCCCGACGCTAACCTCTGGGATTTCTCCAGCTCTGGCCATAGACGTCAGGTAGCCCTTTGCATCCACACTTGTCGAAGAACCCAGTGACGTCGCTGTACCACTGCTCTGTGACGCCTGATCGAGTCTTGCCTGGAGCACCTTGTCCCTCGCAGCACCGATCTTGGCAAAGTTTGTCATCGAGCCGTCTTTCGTATCGCCGCCGTCATCTGCTACAGTTGTACCCATCTCGCCCACATCTCGCGCAGCTGCCAGGACGGAGTCGGGGACGGCATAGAATCTCTGTCGGCGGGCCTCTCGCTCTCGCTTCGTCTTGCCGGTCATGTCCTTGACGTCGGGGAGGTTGGCCCATTCCTCGTCGGTCACGGAGCCGAGGGCTCGCTTCAGGTCGGCAAACTGCTGTTGGATCTTTGGATTCTTTCGCTCGTACTCTTCGACCTCTTCGCGTTCGCGCGCTTCCCTGTGGAGAGAGAATGTTGTGTCGGTACTCTGCTCATCTATCATCACAAACGATAAACCTTTTGCTTGACGAGGTAGGAGTAGGATGGGGAAGGAAAGGAGAGGAAGGGAGGGGGGGCAAGCAAGGTTTAGATACTGGGAGGACGAACCTTTGCTTCTGGCGACGCTTTGCCATCTTCTCATCAACCTCCTGCCATATGCGATCGGCCTCCTCGTCATCCTTCTCGTAGATGCCGCCAGCGAACAGGCCAACTTCGTTGTCGGGGTCTTGGTAGCGGCTATCGTCGCCACCACCGCCGCCTTCATCGTCGCCGCCCTCCTTGGCCTCGGTCAGACCAAGCTGCTCGGAGCGCTTCTTGATGGCGGATGAGATCTGCTCCTCGCTGGGGCCGTCGCGCGCAGGTCCCAGGTCCGATCGGGTGGTGAAGCCGACGGCACCTCGACCGATACCTGCGACATAGTTCTCAGGTGCCGGCTGGCTCAGGAAGTCTCGACGGCTGGCCATTGTGTTGATGGTATGGTCAAGTCGGCATTGTTTTTTGGGTTGGGTGCAGGAATGCGATTGCGATGGGCCCCAGGCATCAAAAGGCATCAAAAGCTCGGGTGGCCGGTCGGAAACTGGAGCCCACGCTGATTGGCTGGCCCGGAGCGGAATCGGCCACCAATCGACAGGGGTTTTAGGCACCCTGATGGCCTGCTAAGTCGACCCCGAAGACAACGTCGTCGTCGAGAAGTTCACGAAGACCACCATCTCTTTGATGGCAGCAGCATTCAAATTAGGCCAGCTCTTGCCAACAACACAGTCACTGAGGCAGGTAAACCATGCATAATGATCATCGTCATTCATTCATTCAGCTTGAAATAACTGCAGCTGGTCGTGATCTTTCCTCCGAACTGGGAATGCCTGTCATCCTCACCGAAGCGACCTTCCGTCCGAAGCGACCTTGCGTCTGAAGTGACCTTCCATCCCCATCAAAAACGGTGCCGCTAGTGCTTTTCCAAGGAGCAGGCAATTCACCCTCCTGCCGAGGCGCAACCCAAATCCCTTCCGGCTCACTGGATGTAGGCGATGCGAGAGACGGACAGAGGCATGATTCCCTTCCGGCCCTTCTTCACGCCGTTGTTCTCCTTCTCGTGGTCCTCGCGGTGGAGCTTCATTTGCGAATCCCTCGAGCTGCCACCGAAATGAATCTTGTCACAGCCGTAGTAGGGGCAGCATAGAGCGATGACGGGGTCCTTGACATGGTTCTCACGGGTGTGCCGCAGACGATCGGGGCCCCAGTACGAGCAGCCCTCGCACTTCCGACCGATGATGGGGTTACCCCTGCGGTCTGTGCCAGCGCTGGAGCGGTAGAACTTGTTAGCATCCTCGGGATCGTTGCGCATGTGCTGCAGATGCAAGACCTACCTCTCGTGCTCCTCGTACGGGTAGCTTGGGCCAGCACGGTCTGCCAGGAGGCGGACAGCCAGGGAGTTGGGTGAACCCTGGTGGTGCTTGAAATATTGCTGGAGCTCGATGAGTCTGGCCTTGGACTCGCGGTCTCGGATCAGCAGCTCCTCCGCAGTGGGCGGGTTGGTCTTGTTGAGGACTTTGTGGTAGCCAGCCGCGTAGTAGGCACCAACAGCGGCTCCATTCGCGGCTATGACATCGGCAACACTCTTGATGACATCTTCGAAGGGAGTGTTGGCGTTGATAGGCGGGAGATTGGGCGGGATGAAGACGATGAAGGGTATGGGGATGGGGATGGGGCCCAGGATGGTAGGGTCCTGCTTGAGGCGATCTTGCAATCCACTCATGTTCGGCTTCCAAACGGAGCGGCCAGGCAGAAGGGCAGGATCAACGACCTGCTCCTGATCAAGAGAAGGAACGTTGCTAGACATGTTGGCAAAACGATCTGCTTGAGTAGTTCTGTGTTTTGGTGAGGCGAAGAGCGAGATTGTTGCGCTGCTGGCAGCCACACTTGAAGGAAGAAGGGTGTGGGAAAGATTGGAGGCCATGTCGAAATTTGACCTCATATGTGCGGCCCAGTGGGGTAGGAACTAGAGCTGGGTTCACATTGACCAGGTCCTCTCCTGTGTATCTCGGCGCGTGGAGCTATGAAAACAACATCCTCGAGGGTGTTATTCGCCGGGCTGAGAGCCTGGGATGCCAAGGCTGTACGCTGGACGATGCTATCAGATTGCACTACTCGCTGATGGGTCATGCAAAACACCACAAACAGAAACAGTTAGCAAATAGGGACCAAGACTCCATCACAGGTGACTTAGACTGCATCAGTCCGCGTAGTCAGTGGGTGATGATCTCCATGCATACTCCACGGAACATGTGTTTGGTATGAAATTCAGGGCCATGTGGGCAGCACTGAACCGAGGTACTTCACCACGCTCTTCGTCCCTATCGAGGAACTTATGGCCAAGGAGAGACCATTCACAGCCGCCATACTCCTCGTTATACATACAGTTGTGCCTAGAAGGCTAGGTATGTTTATCTCGACATACATGTGCATGATATTAGAGACAATGTGCGCGAGTTGATAAATGCAAATAGAAATTCAAGGAATTGGGAAAGGATATGAATAGGCTGAGAACACCGGGATCCTATGCATCACTTTGCGTTTGGGTGATGTGCCCGAACGACATGGCTTTGTTGGGCATTTGATACATCTTCAAAGGCGTCAATAACATGTGATCCAACTCATGTTTCTTTAAATCGAGTCTTTCCGCATAACACTTTGTGAAAGTTGCTCCTTGTTGCACAAGGCTTGACTTGACTCAATTGTGCGGATTGCCTAGTTGTTGATGGTGACAAACATTGCCAGTGCGGAAAGAATGCAGCTTTGGCCGTGTGGCGATCAATACACTTGCGTATGTCGAAGCTTGTGCCCAGGCAGACCAGAATTCACCATGTGATAGCAGTCAACAAGTAGATAATTTACACTAATTTCCAGCACTGTGCCTCATAGAGTATCTGAATATGGAATGGACTCCATCGTCGCAGGTACGTACTTGGAGCAACGGTCGCATACGTCCGTCTCTTTGGCGTCTCACGTGCCCATATGTGCCCTCCTGCGCACAGTTGCTACACAATGGAGCATTCAGCAAAGTCAGCAACTGCATACAAAAGGATCATAGGACATGGTTTCTAAACGTTGCACCTCCGGCAACGGAGGTGCTTGTCAAATGGTGGATCGGCTGCTGAGCTATTCGACTGAGCACTGAACTTGTGAGACATGAAAATAGCCAACGTCAAGTTTTCAAGCATTTTGAACGCAAGGCGGAAGATCGCCCAGCTTGCCGCCCTCCCCACTTGATGCCTGCTGAAGCAATCCCTCTCCCGAGGTCACGAGTGGGCCATGTATCCACTGACCGGGAGCGCCGTCAACTTGCGAACCCCAGTTGCAGCCGGTGGGGCCTTTCTTGCAGCTCTTTGTTGTATCTATGTGGGGAAAGATTAGATCAAATTTGAATCTTATCTTGTGGAGCGCAAAAATTGTTCCATCCGGATGGCCTCGGATCCGGGCAGGTCGAATCATTCGACACGAGCACAGAATGCCGTTTGTGAGGAGTATCACTGCCGTGGTAATTCGACCATACGCAAATTCCAGCCTGAAGTACCTTGTTCAATATGATATTACAGTTTCATACTTCTTTGACCATCGTCTTATTTTGCCAAACCGCGCAACGAAGTAGTTCTCGACGCCAATGACAAACCACTTCGGATCACCATTCATGCACCGGGGCGTGACCCGCAGATGGTGATTGAAGTACTGAGATGCGCTCTGTGCAGCTCCACAACTACTCCCAAGCGGCTGGTGCCAAGATGTGGTGGAGAAGTACTTAACTCTTTATTTTTCTCGGACGCGCGTCACTCCGTGTTGTTCAACGCCCTTCGCCGCATGCTAAACTCAAGCAAGGAACGTTGTGGAGTATGACCCGGTTGTCGATCAACCCATGATACGCATAAAGGCTTATCATGAGGTGCCCCGCTGTAGGCTGCTCCGGGGTTGAGCCGCATTTTGAATTGCGAGAGCTTCACCTGCTCAATGGAATAGAACATTTTCGCATTTTCTGAACTCTCTGGATACCTAGGTATATTCGGTTCTGCAAGTGCCTATGGCACGTGCTATGAAGCAACAACAGACAACATATTTCCCCATAGAAAGCCACGTCAAGCTTGGAGTCATTGTCGAATTCTTGGTCCAAAAGTCCACATTCAATCGGCGCCTACTGTATTCTACTTGGAGTCCCATGCACTTCGGGACCGCTCTCAAGATGGAAACCTGCGAGATTATGATAGGGAAGGTTTGGAACCATGCCAGTCAGGACCCATATCAATAGGGAAGGTGTTGTGCCTCGGCATGGAGACATTAGTGGATACAAATTACAGCTTTGCTCCGGACTCTTGACCGCCGTCCTTTAGAGCATACATCGTATTAAGATTGTTTGCTTGCACCCCATCTACATGGAATACACAAGCAGATACACATAATGGCACTGATCTTTATGTCTCATTCCAAGAATTCGATTCAAGAGAAAGACCAGCTGTGTTGATACTGTACAGCTCGAGCGGCCCGCCCAATACGTCCAAGAGAACTCTGCGGAGAGCTGGAGTCCCGCCGAATGCTGAAAACAATGAAAGTACAAAATATCGGATCTTTCCGACTCCACCCTCGTATAAGCCGCCGAGGTAGACCTGAATATGCCTCAGAGTTTGTGGATGGTTGCATGGGCAAGGATCCGCAAATGCTGAAGCCATCCACCGCGATGCAACGACCGACTTCGGCTTAGGCGGTTGAAAAACGTCTAGTGGGACACTGGGCCATGACCGCCCGATCCCTGTTTTGCTAATGTGACTTGCAGGAGACCATTGTCCATGCTGTCGAAATGTTCAGACTTCGGATATATTAGACCTCATCATGTCGATCCCACAACCAGCATCCTGAAGCTCCAGCTCCAATCGTCTTTATTCAGTCAGGATCATCGTATCTCATACAATTCTGGATAAAATGATAATCTCTCTCGCGTTGTCTTTGTTGCCTCTGGCAAGCTATGTCTTGGCAGATTCGGATCCTCTATCCTGGCGAAATTCAACTTCCTTCGCTGGGAGTTTTCCCAGCTGTACTTCTCTTAATCAGAGAAAGTCATGGTACAATGGACCCTTTAATGTTTCTCAATGTTACTTCAACACTGACACCACAGAAGGACCTCTCTGACAGACGCCGAGAAGGAAGCGTATATCGCTGCAGAGCTCTGCCTCATGAGTTCTGCCCCCAAATTGAACGTCACAGGATCTCAAAACCTCTGGGACGACTTGATGTACACGCACATTGTCCAAGCAAACGTCATACACAATAATGGACCCTTCCTTCCGTGGCACAGGCTGTATAGTAGGTTCGCCTCATGCCACTCATTTGCCATTCAACCGTGACTGATCGACGCTACTATAGTGCGAGTGCATGAAGTATACCTGCAGACTGAGTGCGGCTATACCGGTGCCCAGCCATACTGGGATGAGATGGCCGACGCAGAGGGCGGTCCATTGAATGAATCTGCTGTCTTCGACCCTGTCACTGGATTCGGTAGTGGCACCGTGGATGCAAACGGGTGCGTCGTAGACGGGCCTTTCGTCAATCTCACGATGCACCTCAACCAGAGCAGCAACACTGCGAACTTCTGCCTTTCTCGTGACTTTGATCAGGATAGCTTCTACTGGGCAAATAGCACTTACGTCGACGAGTGTATGGTTCCTGGGACGTACGAAGATGTTTGGAACTGCTGGGGAACGAGCCCTCACCTTGCGGGACACATGGGAGTGGGCGGAACAGTAAGCTAATCTTCTCTCTGTAGCCTTTACAGATGAACATGGAATGACTGACAGTGTTTAGATGTTGGACGTTGTGTCCAGTCCGGGTGACCCGCTATTCTACTTGCATCACACAAACCTCGATCGCTTGTGGTGGCAATGGCAGTCTGTAAACCTGACAGCACGCCTCAACGACATTAGCGGCTCCCCGGTGGCATCGGATGAGTTCATCACTCAGATGGGTCTCGAATACCCGGGCCCTGAGCTCCTGGACTATGACGGGGATGATGGCAATGTCACTACCATGAACCACAACTTGTGGACTTCAGGTTTACTTCCAAACATCACGATCGCGGATGTAATGGACCTTCACAGCGACTTCAATTGTGCTGAATATGTCGAGTAAGACTTTGAAGGAAATTTGGTCAGAGTCAGGTGTTTTCTTTTGATTACTCGTCTTCTATCCAACTGTTTTCTTTCCTATCAGCTAGCTTACCTAGTTGAGTAATAGATATTGGAGATGGAAGGAGAGTTTGGATTTGCTTGGTATGGCATTTCTCTGCGTTTCCAATGCTATAGAATTGTCAATCAAGAAGTCTACACGTGCCTATTCCCCTGGACCTCAAATTATTAGGGACATCTTCATAATTTCAATTCCACCGACTCATATCGGAAGTATATCATGATGGCACGTAGCCCGGGTCAGCTCACTTCAACGAATCCAGTCCGCATCCATGGGACATTCCAGCATCCTTTGCCGAGTCAGCATCCATTCCCCAAGACAAGGAGGTAATTCCGACTTACCATTGCGGATTGTGGCACTGTTGTTGCTGTTGTGCTCATTCTAGTGCTCTCAGCGTTTTGTCCATACCAGAACCGGCCCGTGGTGCGTTTTGAAATTTGGTCTGCAACCGCAGCAGCATATTCAGCCGCTTCCATTCGGGGCATTCCATCTTGACCTTGAGCCCTGCTGGCAATGACATCTTCGATGTTCTTATACAGCGACTGCTCCGGGAGCTTGAAGCCGTCGAAGTACGTTTGGCCTCTAGTCTTCACTCCCCCAGTGACGACTTCAAGCACCCCGACGCCAAAGGGAGCCAGTTCAAGGCGCAAAGTCTCGGCTACAAGCTCCAAGGACCTCTTGGATGCCGCATATGTTCCTTTCGGTGTCACATCAGTTCTGAATGATGAGATATTCAAGGGTGAGGACGCTTACCCATGAATGGAACGTTGACGTAGCCAGAGATCGAGGTGATGTACACAGCCATGCCCTTCGCCTTGATAAGCAAAGGAGAAAAGGCTTGAGTAATGGCGAGTGGACCGTAGAAATTGACTTCAAAGAGGTCCCTGACCGTGTCCAGGTCCTCGTCCAAAATCGGCATGAAGTGATTGCGTCCTGCATTGTTGATGAGATAGTCCAGAGTGCCGCCCGTCTGCTTGGTCACTACTTCGACAGCAGCCTTAATGTCATCAGTCCTGGCAACGTCAAGAGTCAGCATCGTGACGTCGGGCAGGCCCTGGAGATCCGACATCTTAGAGGGATCGCGGGCTGTAGCGAAAACATGGAGTCCACGCTGCTGCAAGTTGAGCGCTAGGGCAGATCCGATGCCACCATCGCTGCAACCAGTGATGAGGACGGTCTGCTTTGAAATCATGTTGAGTGTACAATCACTAAATCTGAGCGGTAACTAGAGTCTTTCTGTTCTGATGGAGGAACGAAATCGAGAGACAACAGAAATTCAAGAGATGTACGTATCGTGCGGGATATTAGGCTAGTATTAAGTAGACTCGATCAGGAATATTTTAAGAAATTGCATTGCAACTGTTGGTTCGTAGTCCGGTTCTGTTGGTTGCCCATTAACTGGGGCCATGCAGATCAAGGGTTTACCCCCCTGGCAGTGGCTCAGCGCCAAGACTCCCAAGTCCGACCAGGCACTGTGCAGATTTTATCTCTCAGCAGCGCAGAATCATCGTGAACTTTGACAACGCGATATTGATTCGAAAGTAACAAATTTCGAGAGACATTCGTGGCATGTTCTGGTAGTGGACAGGTCGACCGAGACTTTAGAACATTGAAGAGACTGTCAGTTGCTTCTCAGACCAGCCTAAATCGCGTATCCATCGCGTCATCAGCCAGCTCGACGAATTCGTTGAGCAAACAATCTCCAATGAGCTCCCATGGGAAGGTGAAGGACTTCATGACCCTCACGTAGCCTTCCGAGTCTTCAATCGGAGAAGCCACGTCCCTAATGCCAGGGAAGTCTGCCCAGTCATTCTCCTGCTTCCGGACCACAAATGGGACACGAGCTCCACTGATCTGGATAATCGTATCACCTTCTTCTGCTCCGCTAGGTACGAGGACAATCTGTCCCGCCAACTCCTCTGAAGCACCTGTGTGAGTCGATTTAATGTCCACGCAAATGCCCAGCTTTCTTCCATCAACTATGGACTCGTCATCGGTGACACTCAGCCTAGATGAGGGAATGTCCCTGTCAATAGGCTGACCGGACCAACTTGCGGCAGCTTGTCCCCTATCATACAGGTGTCCTTGTACCAGAAGGTCGAAATCGTAAATTGTTGCCTTCTTGAGGTGCTGACGGAGGTCACGGAGGTATTTCGATCTCCGATATTCTTTTGGGGAGCCGGGTTCCTCTTCTTCAGCGAGGTCAAGCTCATCCCAAGGAACACCAGTACCTCTGGACTTCTTGACGAAGAGCATGTCAGCTTTGGCATCAAAGCCATGATTTTTGGAAGTCAGTTTCCGTGCCCAGAGTCCCATGATTAGCGTGAACTCCTTGTAATCCTCGTCATCAGCGTCTATTAAATTTTGAAACAGAACTTGGTCATTTCTGTTCAGCCGTATTGGTGCGGAAAGAGCACCTATCCGCCCTATCACACGTCCTGATACCTCCATCGAATCCAAAGAATCGTAGTCGGATTCAAGATGAGACCAGGTGATATTGCTGCCTGATATTCGACTTCTTCGGGCTGTCTTCTGTTCATCTGACTCTGATGGAAGGGTATCCAGTATAGTCCGATTGCTACAGTGAATACCGCGGCTGACAAATTGATCGTGGTAGTCCCAACACGGAGCCCAGGACGATGTTCTGATATTCGCAATGGGTCTTCCCGGGGCTGAAAAGCTGACGTAGGACAAGATGTCCAGCGAATCGGTCGCCTCGATCATATTTCTAGCGAATTGGGTATACAGGCTGCGTGTGTCCAGTCTGTAGTCGATGCGGAATCTGGGGTCATTCGAATCGATCCCCTCAGCTATCCCCATGAATCCAAATATCTTGTCTCTCGAATCAGAGGTCTCAAGATATCTTCCTCTGTGGAGCAATTTCAAGATATTCAGCATGCAAAGAGTACTCGTTGCCACCGAAAGCTGGCACGAGGGGTGAGACTCGTGAAGCCCGCGCTTCTGGAGATACTGGCATCGGGCAAGGCTTATGTCTCGCACAATACCCTTCTTACCATCGTCCCATGTGCTGAAGCCATATCGGTCGTGATGTCTCTCAGACTGGACTACCGTCTTGCTGAAGTCGTCCCAGGCGATCCGTCGATAACCGCACTGAACAGATAAGGTCCGCGAGAGAACAGCCTCCTGAAAGACCCAAAGCCTTTGAAACCATGGCCTGGACAGCACGTCGATCTCGACGTCTCTGAACTCCCCACGAAAAGACAACAAGTCTTCTTCCAGCTTTGCAGGGAGCGTGTGGTCGCGCTCCTGACAGTCGTTCAGGGCCCACGAGCTGTGCCTCTCGAGAAAGTTCCAGGCAGCCACGCTAGTGTTGCCGCCGCCTTCTCCTAGCCAGATGATGGTTTCGGAGGCGGCTGAGAAAGTTTTGCGCATCTGCTGGACTTGGTGATTCTTCTCGATGATATCTCCCTGGTTGATGCACACTGCGTCGATCCACAGGCGAATAGGTCTGTCCCGGCGGCGGAGGTGGCGGAGAGCTGCGTCCAGGTTGGCACCAATGAGAAACCTCTGGTCGCCGAGCCAGAGCTCATGGGTGAATTGGAGGTCGCCCCATGCGTACGAAAGGGCTGTGTATTCTTGATCATCGCCATTTACTTCGGAGAGGCGGATTTCAGCAAGATGGCACTCGATGTCGTCGTCCTCATTGTCGCACTCGAATACGGTCAGAACGCGTATGGCGTCCGGACTGGATAGAGGCTGATAAAATTCGGCGTTCGGAGTTTGGTAAGATGGAGCTGAACCCTCCATACTTGGAGCCTATTCGTGAAGGTCCGAAAGTCTTGCGAAAGAAAATGAAAGCACGGGAGTAAATTTTGCGCAAACCGTAAGGCAGACAGAGGAGGGAATGGAAGTGGGGAATGGGAAAGGCACCAGCGGTGCGGCTCTGCGCCGGCTGACTTGCCGAATGCTGACTGCATAAATTCGGCTTGTTATTGCCTCCGTCATTTTTTAGCCCAGCACAAGTGTAAAAACTACCTAGGTACCTTTTGACTAAAGTGCAACTTTGAAATCCATCGAGATGCTGAAATGCTCAATTGTACTATTGGCAAACAGTTTCCGGACCATTTAGCAAGGGGTCCACGACTTCTTCTTCTTTTTCTTCGGTGGTCTTAAATCCAATAATGAAAGCTGCACTTCTCTTGGTTCAACTCGGCCAGCTCTGCATCAACATAGGAGGGCTCCCCATCGCAATGCGTCCGCGCCATTCATACCGCCTCCTACCTAGGTACGTACGCCACTTGCGATCGATGCCTTCATTCGTATTGGCCGCCGCCAGCGTACGACAGAATTGTAATGCGGGACGTGATACAAAAGTGGTAGCGCAAATGACATGTGGAACAAGAACATTTCGACTAGCATGTGCAAGAAAAGGCTCCGGAACTCCCATCTTGAATCATATGCAAGCTTCTGCGGAAACTGCCCTAGGGCAACAAAGGCCAAGTTATGGCAGTGCACAGGGTTGCTCTGTGCGTCCGAAGAGTGGCAAGAAGGAAGGTACAGCGAGGAGCTTGAACATTCAGACACTCCAAGCTGTGAACGCACCTTCCCCGGGAGAGCCGGTCCCCGTCCTTCATGCTTTTGCAACCTACCTAGGTATCCATGGCTTTCCATCCTTACCTTGCCGGTTGCCGCAATGTTCTCGCTGTCTGCTTCAAAACCAGTATCTATAGAGCACATCACGATGATTGTCAAAAGCCTTCAACCGCGGTTTTTTTCAGTAAATATGCGTACCATCATCCAATTCATTGTCATCGTTCAGATGATTGTATTTGCAGCCCGCATCCCTGCTTCGACCCTGCCTTCTCTACTCCACAACAGCCAGCACCAGCTTGACAAGCAGCCTCACACAGACATCCATCATGACCTGACGGCCTCACCGCATCCATTGGAAGGTTATAGTCGAGTTGGGCTAGCCAGTCGCAAAGACATTAGATCGCCAAACGCAGACGATCAAGACTACGTCGACTGTGTGCTACAAGACGAGGGCTTTGGCCCCCTCCCGGAGTGAGTCTCGAAGACACATACGGAACAACCATGTCCTCCTGACCCGCTTTTAGTGATGACACGCCCAGTGCATTCCGTCACTTCAAGTACTTCCACGACGTTTCGAATTCCGCGCCGAGTCCGCCAGGCTACAAGTTGGTTGTCCGGGATTTGAATGGGGCAATTGAGAATGATCTGGGCTTTTTGGGTACCCACCTCCTCCAGCAGTACGATCCCGATGACTGTGCTAGACTCTGCAATGATCTGCCGACCTGCGCGTCCTTCAATCTGTACTTCGAACGAGACCCCATATACAAGCCCGACACGACAGCCGGATGCCCCAACCCACCCTCGACCACAAATATCAACTGCGTGCTCTGGCATTCTCACCTAGAAGCTCATGCAGTCACCAACCTCGGCGAGTTGCGGGAGGGATTCCAAGTTGTCATCGCAGGTTCCAATCTGTACAACAAGGTGAATTGGCCGTTAGATCTGAGTGACTTGGGCTTCAGCGGGCCGCGACTTGACGTCGACAATGACGCGGCCTTCTCCGTCCCCGACGAGCCGGCGGGTGGCTACAGTACTCTCCTGGAACAGAAACCGTTATACTACAGCTACTACGACGCCTCGGCCACTCTTGAAAAATACGACCCCATTGTCTGCGCCCATCTCTGCTCGAATATCACAAATGCTGCCGAGCCCTCATTCCCCTTCACCAAGAACGCCTATCCCGTCTGCAGCATGTTCGTGGCTTTCGAATTGAGATACTCCGACGATGCTCTGGCTATGGTGTGCGAGCTATATTCTTCTGTGTGGAGCAGCCACTATCAGACTCTGCGGGAAGTGGTGGCATACAGTGGTGAAGGCGAGACGACAGTCCTCCTGCAACCCCACAAAGTATCGGTATACCAGCGAAGTGACTACCAGTACCCTCCAATTTGCGCCATGGAGGAACATTGTGGGAAGGACTTCTATGCCGGTGGGGATTGTTCTGGATGGGGTGAGGGTTACTGCTAGATTGCAACTCGTGGAATACTTGAGTCCACGTCGGCATAGATGGGCGTCGCTAAACCCTAGACTAATTTGACCAGAATTAATAACCTGTACGATTGTAATTTGTCCGTGCCTATGGAAGAAGCTACCTCGTCCCCTGTCCTGAGAGCCGCAGGCCGCGGCTCACACTAGGCAGATGCAATCCACGATAAGAAGAGTGATTGCATGAAGAAGGACACCCTGAGAATGATTCGTAGCGGAATCATTTCGAAGCGTTACACCTTGAGCAAAGAGAAGAAACAAATGCATGTATCGACTCCCTGAGCCCCCTGTGAGGGACAGGGCAGACACGTCCGGTGGATACAACAGGCTGCTGACAACCGGTATATGGTGCCCACGTGGTCATCGGGATGGCCAAACGAGGGCCTCTGAACATTGGAATAGTACATATACATGTGGTCGTCTGTGCTGCGGGCATTCTTCGTGCAGCCCACATCGCGTCGCTCTCCTGGTCGCACGCAAAGTTTGAGGCTTACTCCCTGAGTCGCATTATCCCACTTGTGCCACATGTACAAGCTCTGCCCCCACGAAGCCATTGATGAGACACGCTGGGTGGCTTGATAATCTCGAAATGATTCCCTAGAATCTCGTTGCTCAATGCCTAAGCAATCTCATCAAGCACCGCCCTCCCTCTTCGCGTACTCGTCCTCCATCCGCTCACGATACAGTCGGTCAACATCCCTCTCGTGCTGACTCTGGTCGCTCACGTCCTCGATGCGCCTACTGCTGTTATTGGATGGAGCAGCACCTCCCAGGCCCCTGTTCGCGGCTCTCTCAGCCGTGATCTCGTGCCCGCCGGCGTCAAAATACCGCAGCTCCTGCACGGGAGGCGCATTGGGGTTGTTCTGACTTGTTGAGCGCACCGTGGTGCCCTGGGGATTGGAATGTTGCTCCTCGGTGTAGGATTGGTTGGTTGTCCTGCCGTTGCGGGTCTCGGTTGAGGAGAATGTGGTCGAGGAGAAGCTGTAGGAAGACATGGTTGCGATTGTGCCAATTTGCGTTTGGTAGTTCCCTGAATGTACGAATTGATGGCAAGTGAAGGAGTTGGTTTGGATTGCGATGGGAGTGGCAAGGTGTCCACTAGTATTTTGTTTGCCACTGCCGGAGGCGCAAGCCATGAAGCAGAAGATGAGGTCATCGCCCGGGGTGCACGTGACGAGCGAGCAGGGGTCCGTTTGACGTCACTTTCAAATTGTTTTTAGATGGCATACTGACATTTTGCTCTTTCACACGTAACACCATGTTCAGAATTGTTCTCATGCCATTTTATTGGTGTGTATCCACGGCTTCTCTTCAGTCAATGCGTCCAAGACAGTCCGACTGGCTTGATGCTTGTGCCGTACCTAGTCAGAGTGTCCATCCACGGGAGCCCGTCAGCTGCAGTGCAAGTGCTAGACTACTAAGACCACCGTTTACATTGCGTTCATGAACTAAGTATCATATAATGCGCACAATTATCATAAAATCAATTTGCGCACTTTGAAAAAAAAAACGGATGGTACACTGCTACGCTACATAAGTCGCTCGGCCATGGCAAATTTGAACACCCACCACACACACCCATAGCCAATTTAATACACCCAGACCTAAAGAACCCAGACCACATATACCAATGTGAGTGTACCAATTAGCTATGGGTGCGTGGTGGGCTTTCAATGTTATCACCCAGGAAGTTATGCATTGGTGTATCCTCCGTTTTTATGGGTGCAAATATCTGACAACATGATCATAGAGCAGGGTGTAACCCACATCAGTAGTACTTTTCGACACTTTACGCTGGGGGCTTACGTTGGAACTGACTTTGCATCCCTGTGTCGGCCCTCACGCCAGTTGCCTTAGGGCAATTTTGTTAATCTTTGCATAGAACTTTCCAGTCACTGGAAATCGCTCTACTGACTGCTCATATAGGTACTAGCATGATTTTCCGCTTGTTTGAAGGTATTCGTGGTCTTTCGTGGTAGATGCACCGTCGTAGCCGTAATAAGTCAAGCATGTGGCAAGGACTGTTTATCTCTTCCCAGGGAGACCATACCACTTCCTGTTGCGGAGGCTGAAACTCGGGGGAGGGATCTTAGGATTTTTTTTTGATAAGGCTTTACGCTAGTTAGCACGGCGCTGTGCATTCAGCGCTGTCTAAAGAAATCGTCAAAGTTAATGTGCCTCGGGCCAACGCTACTACCAAGGTGTCTTTCACATCCAATATTTCTGTCCACTTGAATTACCCACGTGGGTAGCGGAGTCATCCCAAAAGACAAATTTTGCAGCCCTTGGCTCAAACCACGGTTAGCGTCTTTGATTGAAATTTAAAATCTGGCGAAGACTCCGGACCCGGTAATGGTACCGTTTCCGATAGCCGGAGTTGATGGGTACTTGTGTAGCTACTCGTGCGCCTAGCGAGTGACACTGACTTCGACGTGGATAGTGAATTTATCGCAATATTGATGTCCATAATTAATCCAGTTGATATGGCAGACACTTGAGTATTTGCTGCTTGTAATACTTAGTTCGAGTTTATTTGACTGCATGTCACTATTGGACAGGCCCTGGATTCGATTTTGTCTGATCGAAAGATATCGGTAAACAAGTACAAAAGCTACTGGAGAGACCAAATGACAGATAAAAGAAACAGAAGGTATCTGAGTAATTATGCTTAGCTCTGAGAGCTGGTGAAAGTGGCCGGGAGTCGCTAGCAATTTTGCGCGAACGTAGAATGGTTTCCTCCCATTAATCTACGTGTCGGACCACCCAGACTTTGCTCACTAGCTAAGGTGGTGCTAACGTATGATGCGAGGAGAATATGGAGGCCGTCTAAGCCGAGTCCACCTGGTCTACTTTCAGCTAAGCAGGAAGTTCCTCGTGACGAATGATTCTAGATTTCCTGACAGTGTTGAACAGAAAATGGGCTCTTATTAGCGCACTTGCCAATTATTACCATCTGGACGCCTATCTACACTATTAAAATAATAACTGCAACAGGCCCTGCGCACGGATGGCACCAGAGTTCTACGGCCTTTGTGCTTGAATATAAATATACATCCCCAAATGGTCCTGGTCCATTCCTAACTCTTTCCTTTTTTGATCTTTCGCGGCTCTCAAACTCCTTCAAGTGCTCAGGTGCCAAGGTATCACGTTTGGCCAAGTCTGTTCTCATATTATCACGAAATCATAATCAATACACTTGGAAACGTCAAGATGTATATCCCTCTCAACACCTCTACCCTTGCGACGGTATGGGGGACTATCATTGCCAAGGGTCCCACGCATGTCTCCAGTGACTCAGTGCTCCCATTGGGATCGGGGGTCGGTTCTGCTCCGTCCGGACCCGATGCGACTGACAATCTCGCAGTAAGTTCAATCTCAATGAAGTCCTATCTGCATTTGCAGCTACACTTCTGTATTCACTCCTGTCATGATCCATTTCGTCCATACAGACATCTCACCCCAAAGACTTGCTTCCACACATGAACCTTCATGCTTTTCCATCGCTACACCCATCCTTGTCGAGCAAGACTCCGTGCCACTTTTGTGTCCGAAGATCGCTAATTAGAAGCAGATGCCCTTGTCTACGAGACCTTTCCCGCCAGAGATTCCTCACGCCCCTGGCAGGTTTGATGGCCCTTTCCCAGACTTCCCAGATCAAGATTATTATCGCTTGGGAGAGGACCCGTTGGTGGGCTGCATCAGGGACGCCGTCAATAATGCAGGCCACGAGCGCTATACGGAGCTCACAAGCAATGATGAGTGGAAGGACTTCCTGATCAACAGCAGGGATAGAGGTCTGGTGGGTGTCGATACCAACCACGACGGCAACGACGTGGATGGTCTGGTCGATTGGGTCCACGGAATAGCCAACTATGACAACCCAGACCTCGACCCGGAACTGGATGACCCCGAAACGTGCGCTGGCCTTGTAAAGCGATTTACCAGCCATGGACTTCTGGATGAGGTTATTGTGAGCTGGGCGTCACTCACCGGCCTCATAAGGGACTTGCCCCCCACGAGGCCACCTGGGCCACCCGGGCCACCCGCGAAAAGGGATACCGTTTACGACGTGGTTCTCGAGAACGGGCACCGTTCTAAGCTCAAACTCATTGACGGTGTCATCGGCTACGTTCCCAAGGATAACGATACTTCTGACCCAAGCACGCGCCCGGTCTGGATCCCTGTCGACGGTGGCGCCATCGTCTACACCCCCGGGAAACAGTATGAGTGGCCCAATGTGACAGATCATGCCAAGCCGAAGGCTCCATACAACAACTCGACTCTCCATGCCAGGTCGAATAATCCTGGCGCTTTGCGATTGTCTCCTGTCCCGGACGATTCGATTGCCCTTGGAGACATCATCTGTCCTCTTGGAGTCGATCCTGGTGTAGGGCCCGCCCTCTTGAACTTCACCATCCCTAGCAACTTCACCTTCCCCTTCCCTTGGAACATGACCATCCCCCGAAACTTGACTGGCCTTGCTACAAAGATCCTCTGCAAGCGCCCGGCCTCCCTTGGAAACCACTCAGCTTGGGGTCCACCAGCAACGCACTGGCCCGCGTGATGGCTCCAAGTATGTCCTCTACGACTGAAGGAAGTTCTGCACAGCATCGCCAGCAAGAGTCTCCTTGATCCCTATTTTACCAATGGGACTGGTGCGTTACACAGAAGGATGCACCTTACTTGAGGTGCTGGCAGGGCTTATTTAACGAAAACTATTATTTCTTGCTTCTTGTTTTGCACTGCTTGAGGGATCGTCGTTATGTGAAGGGCGTTACACATTACTACCGGCACTAGGAAGGCTCTTTGCTTGAGATCCTTCAGAGACTCGGCAGTGTCCACACTCATTTGGCTGCATGGTTTTCTACTTCAGACCATAGTCACTCATTGAAACAATTTCTGTGAAATTGGAATCCCAATTCTCGTTGCTCGATCTCTCACGTAAAATGAAACACCAAAACCGACCCTTCGACATGCCAATGTCTCAAATTAAAGACTACGCCTCAGGGACACCGCAGTTCAAACAAAAATGTCAAGAAGGCTGCCGTGGATGAAGATTGCATCCATCAAATGTTGCGGAATTCTAAACTCACTATCACACTACTCTGGACTATGTCTAGCCATAGGTGACAAGAATGTAGATACACGAGAGGCAAGTAGTAAGGAAATAGAGGGAATGTAAAATCATGTGAAGGGGAAACATATAAAAAAGTCCAAACATCAACCTCTATCCTCCAGAACGGCAATGAGGGCGAGTGAGCTGAGATTACAGAGATGGATCAACTCTCTCCTCTCTGATTCAGGTATACAAAGTGGTCCCTTGGCCTTAAAGACAATGGGTGACCGTCTACTCGCACTTCCACGTGTGGATCTCCCCTCCCTCAAATGTCTTGTTGAATCTCTCATTCGCGTAGAATACTCCAAGGTCGTCGAAGGTCGCGCGGCCACGTGCAAACGCCTTGCAAGACCAGAACCTATTAAAGGGATCGTGCAGTAGGATCACGGTCGCTTCGGTGTAGAAAACGGGAAGGATGCTTTCGGGCAGCGCGATCATCTCGTCAAGCACAAGCTCATGCTCGTACCTATCTCCCTCCTCGTTGCTGAAGACAACGGTGCCCTGAACCACATCGTCACTTTGGCGAGCCTTGTTCTTCTCCCCAGAGCGCTCCTCCACAGTAGCGCCCTGGCCGAAGTCGTCGTAGCATGTGATTTGGCCGATGAAAGGCTGTTGGCCCTGAGGGAACCTCAAGGAACCCGGGCCGGTCAGATTCCCAACTGGCTGCAGGGCTCGGTCGAACAATTGACAGTGGTAGGCGAGTTCGGGAATGCAGACCTCAGCACAGCGAGTTGTGGCGACACTGACAGTGAAGTCGAAGTTGACCGGCCGGGGCTGGCCATCAGCATCGAGCCTAATCGTCTCAGTGACCTCCAGCGGGTGGTTCGTGAGCTCGACCACGAGGCCTCCCTCTCCCACAGTCTGTCGCTTTGCCTCGGCCTCAGCGGGGAGCCCGGCCGCGCAGGAGACGGCAGTGATTGTGGCGAAGGCATCGAAGATGAACTTGGTCTCACCAGGGCCGACCTGTATTTGGTTGTCGTTCTGAGTGTACAGCGTGCAGTGGAATCCGATCTTGCATCCGCCATCGCACACGGCATTGGCGATGTCGGCGCTGAAGGCCGGATCCACGGGAACGCGTTCGTCGGTCAGGGGCACATTATCTAGTGTCTTGATAACTTCGAGGGTGCTATGCTTCAGCTGGACGTTGATAGTTGTGGCCTGACGAGTTTCAGCTGGAGCCGCGGATGCCAGCCCCAGAGCCACTGCCGAGGTGAGAAGATATCGGAACAACATTTTGCAGAAGCAGAGTGTCTGATGTTTCTTGAAAAAGCAATATACTTTATTCAAAAGCCCTGACTTTCTGTGGTTCGTTGTATGGGGAGATGCTGTATTTCTCTCCTCCTTTCATCTTTCAGCGAGATGCATCGTGCCGTCCTTTTATACATAAACCTTGGCCCCTGTGTCCGTCGTCTAATTCATGATTTCCAATATCCACCGTCTCACACCCACGAAATCCTTCAACTTGGAAAGATCGAAGGGCCAATTCTCTTGCCTACAATGCTTGTATTATCTCAAGTCAGCTTAGATCACTATTCCTCAAAACGCCAAGACTGAGCGTACACCAATACGATGCGTTGCAATGTTGAGGCGCTTCGTTATGTCTTCCTGACAATTTCCAAAGCACAACAGCTGAACATCAATCCTATCTTATCCAAAACATGGCTCCATGGTTATTCATCGCCCCATTGGAGCATGTTCGCGGCGCGTTCTCGGCGCCCAGCCGCAGTTGTGTGATTGGCTCAGCTTCCTTCTGAAAATTATTTCTCTTCCTGGACGACGAATCAATCAGATGCTGGAATGCCGAGCTTTATAGGGCTGACACGTGAGACGCATGGCTGGGGCTGAGAAGTGAGAAGCGAGCCCGGCATCATAATAGAATGGCTTGTGAGGCAGCCGCCTCACCGACACGGCTGAATGATTTTAAATTTTTTGTATGTTTATTTTCCACAATGTGAGTACACAGAGCGACAATCGACTTCAGGGAAGTGGGCCGCCGTTTAAATTGTGTCGAAACTATCTGAGAACAGAGGTACATACAGGAGAATCTTGAGAGAAGATTGGCCAAATATCGCGGTAAACATGAATACCACCTTTAATGTCTCATGATTCGACCAGTGTAAAGGAAGTAGATACCTTTCTCACCGCCGCCTTCTCACCGATATGAAATATGTTGTGCCGCTGAATCTGCGTGCCCGAGAAGAAATTATCGGTGTGTTTGATTACACGTGGGTCTGTGGCGGCCATCAGCAACATTAAACAATTTTGCCCAATTTCAAGATACATAATTATGTAAAATCTCACCGGCTTAGACGAGGCCAGCCTTACGGATGTCGATCCGGGTGTTGATACCACACCTGGCCTACAAATAACCAAGGGGGTCCGGAAGTGCAGACCGGGGCCCTGCATATTCCAAACACGTACGGGATGAGTGGCTTTTCGAGATCCAATGTGACTGCCTTCCACGTTTAACATTGCCTCTTTTGTGTGGGATGCGGAGTCTGGTTCTGAGATGAGACACAAGCTGACAGCAGATGATTTGATGATGTTCTGATGGGGCATTGATTGGCAGATCTTTGGTAGCACAGGCCCACTATTAGACTACCCTGCCCTCACGTCAGGGTCAAGGTGAATATCCTTTTTGAGCTGAATGCTCTGTTTCAGGTGAGCGTCCTTGCGTCCCCTTCGGGGGTGCAGTCAAATCAGTTGATCATCCATCTCTGAGTCAACAAAGCTCATCTGAAAAGAATCCCTTGACAGCCTGATCATCCCGTAATCCGTCCTTCATTTCATCATGAACCGCTTACTGCACTGCGACACCGTCCGTGGTGTTCACGTGCTTTTCCCTGTCACGGAGCTCCGACTCGCTGGGATCCTTAATGATCATACCATCGACAACATGAGCCTCCGTGCGCGGACCGACGTAGTACTTCTTGCCAGCAATGTGCCAGTAGACCAAGGAGATCAGGAGCACGAAGGCCAAAATAACAACGGCGTAGTTCATCTGCGATGTGTAAGCACTGGCAAACTTTGTGGGTGACAGCCAACCAGAAGACGAGGACTCACATTGTCCGCAGCCACGGGCCTAACCGTGGGGAACATGAAAATGACGGAGACAAAGGCGGTCCACGAGCAGGCCCAGGCGTTAACGAAGAAGCTTGCGCGACCAAGGTGCCAGGGCCCGCGCTCAAACTTGTTAAAGAAGAGCTTGCATAGGATGGGGATGCAATACGACCAGTCCAGGGCGATAGCGCACAGGTTAAAGATACCCGCGATGGTGATGTAGCTGCCCAGCCCGATGAGGTTGATCACGATGCAGATGAAGGTGTACAGCCACACTGCCAAGACAGGAGTGTCGGTGCGCTTCCAAATCTTGTACCACACCTTCGAGCCGGGAAGCATTTCGTCGCGGGAGAAGGCCCAGATGGTACGGCTGCCGGCTTGCAGGGCTGTGATACAGACGAAGTTCATAATGATGAAGGCGGTCACCGCGAAGAATATCGCAGCGTGCTTGCCCATCACGTTGTAGTAGATCTGCACCACGGGCTGCTCAATGGCCGAGGCCAAGATGTTCTTCGCTGGGTCGTCTGAGGTCAGATCCAGGGGTCCCATGCAAAACGCCAAGACGATGGTGAAGAGCCATCCAACGACGTAAGTGAAGCCAAGGGCCGAGGAAATGGCAGTCGGAACGGTAATCGCCGGGTTTTTCGTTTCTTCGGCAATGCTGTCGACACAGATTAGTTTACGCTCCTATTTGGCCAATGAAACATCTTCGCCTGTCTTGCTCAATCGAAGCGTTCTGCACCAATAAGACAAGATAAGATAATAGTAATGGGAGACATACTGCGCCGCGGCATCGTAATCTGTCATGACTGTATTCGCAAATAAGAAGTTAGCATCACCCCTAACTGTGGTACTACCCCCTCCATAATATGTGGTAAGACTTACCCCATGCCACTGATAGGAATCCAAAAAGGAAGCTGAATCCAGGTGGGTTCCATCCAGAGTCAGGAGTAACCTCAGTAAAGACATAGCTCGCTGTGTTCTTGTCCTTCTGGAGAACCAGGAGAGCGATGCAGCAAGAGAAAAGCACCGCAATGTGGATTACGGCATATGTACTGGCAATCTTGGACAACCAGGCAGTATTCAAGCAGTTGACCAGTGCATGAAAGATGGACAGGGCGGCCATAACACCGATGATATGTCCCTATTTGCATGTGTTGTCAGTGATGAGACTCGACAAAAGCCCTTGGGAAGAGCCGTTGGAGTGCCGACATGAATCTTACTTGAGTCGGCGCGTACGTGAAGTCGGAGCCAATGGCTACAGCAGCCAGCAACATCTGAGCGGCGCCGTAGCTTGATGAGGCACTACCACAGATCTGACCGATGAGGTTCAGCCAGCCTGATCATGTCAACGTGGTTAGCATTTCCAGGCATAGGCGAGGTTCGGACGGTGTGCACCCCCCACCCCCGGGGGGCAACGGGACGGCACCGAAGGGGGGAAAATAGGGGCCGGTCCGCGGATACGGAACCGAAATCACATAAAGACATACCGTCAATCCAGGCAATCACCGGCACATATTTCTCTGGGGCAAGGTACTTGATAGTGAAATACATAGCACCTGCACAAGGAAATGATCATGGTCAGTCATCTTCCAACAATAGTCACACAATGATCGGGCATATTAGCAGTCGTGGCGTACCAGAAGTTGGATAAGCTGAGGCAACCTCAGAGATAGACAAAGCTAGGCACATAGCGCCAATACCAGCTATCAACCAACACCATACCGCAGACGCCGCGCCGCCAGCATAGAGAGGGTACGAATAGGTCGTCATAACCGTGCCATAGAGTCCAGAGATGGACAGGGCGAAGCTGAAAGCGGACCACAGACCAAACTCGCGCTTGAAGACCTGTTGCCGTCGTCGAGACGCATCGTCAGTCCTGATGCATCACTGCAATTGTCTTCATCCGCGCAGTACGCATCGATGGTGTATGTGTGTAACTCACGGGTTTGTAGCCCATGGCCGCAAGGGCTACGTCAGCATCGCTGGCATGTACTTTTTCCGGGTGCGGCTGGTCATCCGTCGCCGCGGCGGATATCCTATCTTTGGAGTCCGCCATGGTGAAAGCTGTCGCGTGTTACGTGAGAATGCGCGACTTCCGGCTGGACGAGGGCGGTGATCGGTCGGTAAGCTGTACTGAGAGGCGCCTGCTGGGGTTGTGACAGGGTGAACACTCTTCTTGGTGATGTATCACAAGACCAAGGAACGCTTTTTGTCTGCGGAAGTGGTGAAAGACCAGACAGAAGCAAGCAAAAATTTGGGTTCCCAGCAGATTTAGGAGGCGTAGCTGGGAAGATAAGCGCGTCGGCGTAAGCGAGGGGCTCTCGCCGGTATTTGATTAGAGGGGACGAGTAGACGGAATGTCGCACTCAGATGGCCCATGTCCCGGAGCATGGCTGCTCTAGTGGGGGTCTAAGACTCGACCAACAAGCGGACAGAATAGCTTGCGTACACCCCGAAGGATTCGCTGAATGGTCAGGCCGCCATCCCTGTCCCATGACAGAGGCTGACGAGATTGCCGACAGAAGAGCAATCTCTGTGTGATGGGCGATAGACCTGGCTTAGCTCCCTGGGTGTGTTTAGTGAACCGTTAGCGGTGATATAGCAAGGTGTTCGTCTTCCCCCGCTTGGAATGTCTAGCCGAACTCACCTGGCCCTCACCTGATATATGTCGTCGGGTACTTGTGGGCGGTCGACCCGCCCAGACGGCTCCAGGTGAAGCTTGTCAAGGCTTGACCATGACTGGCATCTTGGCGCGGACGCTAGAGGCGTCTAGACGACCGAGTAGGGGATTAGTGGCGACGGACTGATAGACAGAAACGGTTAGCTGCTGTTTTGTGCTGGCTAGGACCCTTGGTGACCACCGCCGGGTGAACGAGATTCCTGGGTCCTGAAGCACAAAGCAAACATGCTCATGCCGACATCACAATTTGCCTATCAGTTGACCGTGCAGGGGATAGGAATATCTTAGGCAACGAGATAATGTGTCAGTGCACAAGCTGTGAGCTGAAGGCCGAACTTAGCTTAAAGGTTTCAGATAAGAATATGGGGGTGGCAGTCAATGACGGCTAGTTATCGAACCTCCACTCCCGCTCCCACTCTGGGCCCCGAAGCTGTGGTCCACGCCGTTTGTCACACTCAGGCGATCTTAAAGTTCCAGCTATCATCTTTCAACCGCAACCGCAGCCGCCGGTGCTACCAAAACTTGCTTGATGTTGAGGAAGAATACAAAAACACCCCGAGCCCACGAGAGACCTAAGTTGATATCGTTCATTTGTCTCCACAAAGTATTGATAGTAGTTCACATTTAAATGTCTTGATTATGACTCCCAATCTTGAGGGAATCGTGCAAGGTTGCGGGGCGTTCTAATGCAGTCCTAGCCTTCTTGCGCCCTTATCTTCATTGCCTCCATCTTCTTGTCATAGCTCAGAGAGCGAAGGACTTCCCTCATATCATCATTACAAGGTTCGGGTGCTTCACGGAAGAAGATGTGATCCATAAATATCTCCACCGCCAGCCCGTCTGACTCCTCCCCATCAACCTCTTTGCCATTCGAGTCACGCATCATTCCGCCTCTGATAAGCATCTCCACGGCGGATACAACCGTCTCGATAGGCGTAAACAAGTGCTGTGGGTAGGTTTCCCACATTCCTGGCCCCATCAACGGCGTCTTTACAATGCTCGGCAGGATAGCGCAGGCTCTGATGCCGTCCGTCCTATTCAGAACGGGCGCAATAGACCGCATGAAGTTGAGCAGCCCTGCTTTCGCTGCTGCATACCATGGCGTGAACTCCTGCTTGTACTGCACGAGATGGTTAGGAGGTAATGATGTACAGAGCCAACTCTCGAAGGGTCTCTTACTAGCCCAACAATGCTAGACGTCATGACTAGCACAGCACCCTTTCCCCCGTCCGGATTGGCGCGAAAATAGTGCTGGGCGAGATAACTCGTCGCGATAGCACCTTTCAGATTGATCTCGATGGACATGTCTCTAGGCTCAGGAGGCGGGCCATGAGCAACATCACGCCTCTCGTAGAAATCGCCTTTCTCGAGAATTCCTGCGTTGGCGAAAACGAAGTCGAGCCTTCCTTTCTCCTGCCTAAAGACAGCATCGAAAGCCGAAGACAGTGATGGCCACGACGTCACATCGACCTCGTGAAAGAATGTGTTCGGCAGCCGCGAAGCGACTGCGCTGCCTGCGGCTTGGTTCAGGTCGAAGATGTGGACCGTCCATCCTTTGGATGTCAGCGCCTCTGTCACGGCCAGCCCGAAACCTGATGCTCCGCCGGTAATGATGGCTACTTTGGGCGATGACATGTTTGCGATGTTGACGAACTCTCAGCCAGCTAGTAGGTCAAGGATTATGATGAGACTGAAGTCAGATGAGGTCTATGTGTAGGTGCCATTATTTCGCGTTGATGCAGATTTGATACAAGTGGTGGCAAATTTCCAATGACCGCGCATTTGGGTGATGTTTTGATGTTGCGGGTTTATAATTCCGAGGGTCCTTGGTATGGTCGGCGGGGTCCTGCATCGCCAAGCTGCCACAAAGATCTGGATGGAGATTGTTTTCCAGCATGTCTTCTCACTCTTTGAGGGTATTGAACTTCGTGTCAAGTTGCTAGTCCCGGAGTTGGTATGTGCTATTGCCCTAAGGCTGTAAACTCGACGATGCTCAGGTAGAGACCCCTTGCGAGGCTTGCATATCACTCTATCACCCACGGTATCCTGACCAACAGTGAAAGGGTCCCTAGAACTCCAGGACTTTCTGTAACATGTTGTCCTAATTAAGGTATCCTCGGCCAAGTCATCCCGCACTATCTCGGTCCGTGGACATTGGGGAGAGAACGCGGCTTAACTCTTAGCATCGACTTGGATCAGCTTTTAGATGAAAAGTTGATGGGAATGGTGGCAAGCTGGGTCTTGAATATTATCTGCATTGATAACAAGAACTCGTTCAAGCGCAATGTAAGCAACGATTTGCGACTTTATTGAGTCAAATAACCACCGTCCATCACTAGACAGGAGCCGTGCACAAAGTTACTCCGGGAACCTAATAACCACACAACGCCCTCAGCGATTTCTTCCGGTAAACCAAACCGTTTCATTGGTGTCCAGTCGTTGACTTTGACGAGGGCGTTGTCCCGCATCGCGCCTGGCGCATCCGTGAGGGGCGTCTTGATATATCCTGGGGCTATTGCATTGCATTTAATTTCCGGATAGTCGAGGGCTGCGGCTCTTGTGATACCTGCGACTCCGTGTTTGGCGGCTGTGTAAGCTCCTGAATGGCGCAAGCCAGCAATCGCGGAGAGTGAAGCTATGTTGACTATGGCCCCACGCTGCATCGGTGCGTATGCCCTGGAAGAGGTGTAAGTATATATCGTAGATATCAACCGCTGAGAATACGCAAACTTACCCATGCGCATCTATGGGTTCTTGAGTCATCATCTGGTTGATCTCCGATTTTATACAGAGGAACACACCGGTCATGTTGATGCCCATCATGCGATCCCATTCCTTGAGTTCTGTGTCAGCCAGAGGTTTTTTCAGTCCTATGCCGGCGCAGTTGACGGCGTAGTCGATTCTACCAAAACTTTCAGTTGCTCGCTTGACCATTTCTGTGACAGAGCTTTCATCTCCGACATCGACTTTGAGTGTAATACACTTAAAGTCCTTGTTTGTGGCGATCGAAGTTAGCTCGCCCTGCACTGCCGCGAGTGCATCAGCATTGATATCTGCTACAGCGATGCCTGCACAGGTCTCCCGAGCAAGGAGCCGAACAATGGCAAGCCCAATGCCAGAGGCGCCGCCCGTTACCAGGGCATATCCTGGAACTCCCAACGCCGAAGGAGGCAGAGTAGACTGTGATGGACTCATGATGGGACAACCAAATTGGATGGAAGGGAAGAAAGAGGAAAAGAAAAGAAAGAGAATTCCTCGTTGCAAGTGACGGATAGTGCTGACTTCTATGATATTCAGGGTCTTGAAGCTCTTTGCGTGCAACAGACCGGGGATCGGACCAACAACAGACCAGAGCACAGCTGATTTGGTAGGGGCTCGAATATCTATTTATTTGATTTGGCATGCCTTCAGTCTTCGGAAATACAATGCCGTCTAAAAAGATCAGACCCAAATTACTGCTAACCACGAATTGACATGGAATCTAGCTAGGGCATGGCCAACACCGTCGTGCGGAATTGTAGTAGAACATTTCCGGTTAGAAGGGAACCTTGTCTTAAATATGAATATGATACTACACAGATAACTGAGAATTGCAATGGTTCAATTGGTATAGAATTGATAGCAAGTGTATGATAGCCTGAACACAATGTCTTTACTCTGAGCTTCTAAGCATCTGCAGCGCCGTCCCCCCCGCGTACGTATCATAACTTGATATGACAAAGAGAAACACTGCCAGCAACATCCAAATCGAGGTATTCCTGATATTCCGAAAGATCCTCCGGAACATCCAAGATGCGCTTCCACCCTGCAGAGTAAAGTCCGCCCAGCGAGGAAAGAATGTCGCTCGCCAGAACGAGGAAGCCATGCCCGGCCAGGAGGCAGAATTGCGACCTGCGGCGTTAATATACCAATTGTTACAACCGGAGTTGAAAACTGTCTTGGCCAGCGTCTTGTCGAGGTCCGATACGAAGTGAGTCTCAGCTTCCTCCTTGACCTCTACCACGTCCGCGCAACCATCAAGCACAGTCTTGAAGAGCGTTTTGGCCAGGTATTCAACCTGTACTTCGACCGCGTAGATAACCGAGTTGAACGCAGGGAACGTGTTTGGTCCAAAAAGCATGCCAAAATTGGGGAAGTTGTGGACGAACGTCCCCATGTAGGCTTGCGCTCCCTTCTTGGACTCCCACTGGTCTTTGATTGTAACTCCGGTCTTGCCCACGATCTTCATTGGGGTCAGGAAATTCGAGACCTGGAAGCCCGTCGCCAAGATTATGATGTCAAAATCCTCTTCATATCCACTCTCACTGCTTATTCCAGTCTTTGTGACCTCTCGGATGCCCTCCGGTATCAGGTCTACGTGTTCTAGATGGAGAGAAGACAGATAGTTCGGGTCGTAGATACGCCTCTTGCATCCGAGGGCAAAGTCTGGCACCAAAACATCGTGATACTTCTTTGGTGCCTGGGAGTAAATGTATTCCTTGGTGTTATCCTCGATCTGCCTACGCTCCTTGACCTCCTCGGGCGAGGATCCATAAGATGACGCAAGGCTGTCGGTGTCTAGGAATGTTTTGAGGCGATAATACCTCTGCCAAAGAGGGAGATATCTGAAGCAGAAGCGCTCGAAGGGGCTGAATCGGTGATTTGGCCGAGGATGATACCACTGTCGACCTCGTGCAAACCTATGTTCTGATGTCAGTCGCATGTCAGTCATGGATGAAGAACAGATCGGCGCTTACTGAGTGAGCTTTGAGACATGCTTGGCTATTGATGGTATAACCTGAGCCGCGCTGCAACCATTTCCAATGACGGCGATCCTCTTGCCTCTGTAGTCGCAAGTGTGGTCCCATTCTGCAGTGTGGAAGATTTTGCCTTCGAACGAGTCCAATCCTGGGAAATGGACATCCCTTGGAGTGGAAAAGCCCCCAACTGCCGTTAAGAGGATGGCGCATCGTCTTGTCAACCTCTCCTTAGTCGCTGTGTTAGTGAACTCGACTTCCCATAGTTGCTCTTGGGACAGCCATCGTGCGCCAGTGCAAGCGAAATTCAGTCTGAAATGGTTCCTCAATGAGAACTTGTCGACAGTGTCTTCGATGTCTGGATTGCCCGTCAGCAACGATTGTGGAATAGATGTGGAATACGTGGCTCACACTGCAGTATTTCAGATTGGTCGCATAATTCCTCACTCCAATCCGGATTCAAGTTGAAGGAGAATGAATATAGATGAATAGGCACATCAGAGCCGCTTCAAGGCTGTCAGCGTGTTGCTCAATATTTGATATTCTTGTGACCTACCATCCAGGATATGTATTGGCTTTCCAAGTGCCTCCAATGGAGTCCCGTCTTTCAAACACCTTCGCAAACTGTTAATCATAGCATTTACATGTTTTGTAATTAGGACCTACCTCAAAGTCTGTATATCCCAGCCTACATTTCAGTGTGTGGGCCATGGCAATACCCGACACACCGGCGCCAATGATGATAGTGTTCTTGGCAGTCATTGTGAAGCGTAATGGTCAAGGTGCAAGGAGATGAAATGAGGCACCCCGTAGCTGGAAGAACGTGATGAGAGTTTTTCTTTTAAAGAGCGGTGCGAATAAGATATTGATGGTATTTTCCATCAAACAGCATGAGGGCGGGATGCTGCCGATGTTCACAGCAAGACTCGAGTAGTGGCGTTGCTTGCAATGATCGAGTTACATTCCAATCCGAACAAAACTGAGAGACATACCTCTCACACTTGCACCGCTGTCTCCGTTACTGCCGTGAGGTCGACATGAGAGCCTGTGCAGGGTTATAGGAAACACGGAAATCGAATCCCGTCCGCAGCAACGCTAGACACCCCGCCACGTAGGATATATGTTTACGCGCGGCGCAACATGACGTCGTTGAAATCTTGCGAGACTGCATTTCCGTCCTTCCACAACGCATGGAATGACCAAGCTGGAACAATTGGTGCTGTGGAAACCAAGGCGGATCAAAACGTTCTTCATGTGGTAGAACTTCTCGGGCTAGGCGTGACAGGTCCAACGGGTTACACTAGGTCAATGCCGCTGGGCCTACCCCGGATCTACCCTGGCTTCGAGCGGTACATAATTCAATATCCCAGGCCGTGCAAAGCCTGAGAGCAAGTGAAATGAAGTGATCTTCCTCCATACGTCTACCATCAGAGCTTGTGTTACCCTGCGGCTTTCGTCGTCAGACTTGAATCGAATGCCACTGTCTACCAAATCTTGAACTTCCAGGATCGCACGATGTATTTCAAATATGCCCAAGGACGCCTGAGCAGCCGGCTCGCCTACCGACTCATGTCGACCAGTTGTGCTTTGGTAAGTTCTCGTATGCCTCGAACAAACGCAAGTTGACAACCCGCAGGCATTTGCTCTCTACGGGTACGACGCCGGTGTCCTGGGCGGCGTCCAGAACACGAAGCCTTTCCTAGATGCTATCGGGGTAGGTAACCTCCTCGCAGATGCTGGAGTTATAGATGCCTAAAAATCACCAGAATCCACAACGGAGGTACGACATCCCTATGGTGGCATCTTCCTATGTGCTGGCAGCCACAGTAGTATCGGCATTGGTCTTCTTCATTGGCATGCCCCTTGGTCGACGCGGCTGCATACTTATGGGCGATATTCTCGTCGTAGTTGGCTCTGCTATTCAGGCCACTGCGTTCTCCATGCCTCATATAATTGTTGGCAGAGTCCTTTGCGTATGCTGTCCATAATGTTCCTCCGACACCCTCCTCCTTCCCCAAGTCGTCTTTTATGCTGACATTCTCAGGGATTCGGTATCGGCGTGAGCGTCCTCCACACCCTCGGAAAATGACTGGCACTAACTGAAATAGTTTATCTCAAGCACGGTGCCCACATACATGGTTTGTTTGCAGCCTGCATCGCTCGTCATTCAGATTAACTGACCAGGCGTAGGCTGAGATGGGAACCGAAGCGTCTCAGCGGGGGCCAGAAGTGGCTAAGCAATGTGCATGGCTAATAACCGGAATAGCAATAGCTTACTGGGTGAGGCCTGTCGACGACTCCCTTTCAGACAAACATGCTGAACCTTCCATAGATTGACTTCGGTACAACCAGATCAGACAGTCAGGCATCTTGGAGATTTCCCATCGCATTCCAGTCATTCTTCGCCATCATCTCGGGCATTTGCCTGCTTTTCCTCCCAGACACACCTCGATGGTATTATGCCCGAGACAGGATCCAAGAAGGTGACATAGTTCTGGCGCTATTGAACGATAAACCTCTGGAAGACCCACATGTGCAAGAACAAAAACGAGATATCCTTCGAAGTATTCAGGTGGAAGCCGAAGATGAGAACAAGCTTAGCTTGCTGAGCTTGGTATGGGATAACACAGAGTTGCGTGTTGGACGGCGAATTCGAATATCATTTTTGATCTTGTCAATTCAACAGATGATGGGTAATCTGGCTTGTTGCAACCCACTTTTAGTAGGGTCCACCTCTGCTAACGGAGACATAGGTATCAACATGTTGGTATACTTCAGCACTCGCATCTTTGCAAATATTGGGTTGACCTCATTCATGTCTCAACTACTGGCTGCTGTTATGAACACCTTCTTTGCCCTCGGGACTTACTGTAAGTCACAATCCTTCTTGCCGAGGGACTTCTGACTGAACCTATGCCCAGTCACGCCAGGAACAATTGAGAAGTTCGGTAGACGAGCAATTATGCTTTGGTCTGCTGTGGTCCTGGGGATATCAATGCTGATATTCACGGTCATGATTGCCTTGCCGAATCCGACGCTAGCCACACAGTGGACAGCCATAGCATTCATCATCATCTATAACCTGGCATTCGGCTATGGTTGGGTTGGCTGCCCTTGGCTGTACGGCCCTGAGGTAAAGTAAAATACTCAACGGATCAGTTCATTGCCAGTGCGCTGACACATGAGTAAGATTGCGCCCCTTCGGTATCGCCATGTTGCCGGAGCTGCAGGGTCCTTAGGAGAGTGGCTCTTCTCATTCATTACCGTCTTTGCGGGTGGAATCGGAGCCGAAGTGGCTGGGTGGAAGATCTGGATCTGGCAAATCATATTCTGCATCATCGGAGTCTTATTCGTTTACTTCTGCTGCCCTGAGGTAGGCCTTCTCATCTGAATCAAGCTTGGCTTGCAGATACTGACTTTGAGTGCAGACTAAGGGCAAGACCCTAGAGGAGATCGACGAAATATTTGCCAAAGCTGGTTCCTATCATAACGATGGAGTCGATGAAAAGGTTATGGAAGGTAGTAACCAAGCAAGCGACGTATCACATTTAGAGCACGCTCTGGACTGCGATTCCCAGGTTCACAAAGGGTGATGGCAAAATCATTGCGGAGGCATAATTTTGGAAATCTAGAATGTGGTGGCTATTACGAATGAAATCGATGTTTGAACCCGTAAATGTATGGGTATGAGCCTGGTGTATGGTTCGAATTGATTTTTCAGATCAATCGCACTGTACTTGATGGGACGGTTCTCTTTGCGCGTAATGGAGTAGCCAAGACAAGGAGCCTTCATCCGCAACAGTTCCGGAATTTAGTAGAAAAAGAATTCCCGTGATGAGAGCAATTTGAGGAGTAGAAGCTTCCCAGTATGGTCACCCAAGTGTTGCGCGTACAGAGGATAGCAAAATAATCTCAAAACCCGTTTTGCCATTTTGTTGTCCGAACTTAGCCAGTCCTCCGCTTCATCTGGGAGCTCGGAAGTCGTCTTTGATTGTCATAGGCCGATGTCCCGCATGGGAGGACCCAGCATCTATGTACTTAGGTCTGTACCCCAGATTCCGAGATCCACACTTGCAGATCCCCCCGTCTCCCAACTTCAGACGTCCCTGCGACGCTAACGTAGCCTTTCCCCGCAATTGAGTGGAATTATACTTATCCTCAATGCTGTATTTCCGATGCGGTCATGTGGATCCGCAGATTACCGACCGTACTTACTGTGAACACACCATTGAGTCCAAAATCGATACAATCTCGAATAGAACATTAGCAAACATGGATGGGAAGAAGCACGTCACGACTGCTTGCACCCACTGCCGCCGAAGGTGAGTCCAATATGGCTGACGATTCGAGCTTCTTCTAATGCGAACCTGCGCTGCAGGAAAATCAAGGTTCGTCACCGGACGAAAGTTCGGCCATCCTCACGCATTCTCCTGCCTGCTGTTTCGCTGATCCCGGTCACTTCCAGTGTAACGGCGAGACACCTTGTTCCCATTGCCAGTTGAGCAAAAGGGATTGCGTCTATAATGCAGCCGACGACAAACGAAGGTATGAATCATGATTGCTCAGAATCACGGACCCCCTGAACCGGGTTCGGCTGATGCAAAGAAAAGAATACCAGCGAAAAACACGCATGCTCTGCGTGCCCGACTTGCACAGCTGGAGAACACTTTACAAGCACACAACATCGAGCTTCCACCACAGACGCCTGTTGACAATGCGCATCGTGACCTTGACTCAACACGAAGGCGCTCGGCGCGGAGCATCTCATCCGGCCGCAGTAGTGACACCTCGCCGCACACGAGGGTTCACACTATGCTTTCTTCAGACAGCACGAACCATTGTGATGAAGTGAAGGCGGTCTCACCAACAATACCAAGAGAAAATATTCCGTCACTGAACATTTCCAATCAACTCTCGCCGAACGATCACGTCCAGGCCCAGAATATAGACGCCCTCGAACTCCCTGGGGAGCCTGGGGAGGCTCATACCAATCTGGGGAACTTCGAGACATACGGAAATTCGGGAAATATCACAACGCTTAATGCAGACTCGTCACCGAGTCCGAAATTGACTAATTACGCAGGACTGAACCAGACAGACCAGATCGATCCAGACAACATCACCAGCTCTCTTGCAGCTCGGATGGGGTCACTTCAGATTGCCGAAGACGGCCAATTACGGTATTACGGCCCGACCTCGAATCTACACCTGTATCATGCTGGGCTCCACTCGTTGTCGCGATCTACTATCCGGCATGTTGCCACAGAGGGTACTCAAGTCTTGGCGCGGGCCGGATTAGATCAACTCGTCGCCCCGGATGTCGAGCGCCACCTAGCAGAGTTATATTTCGCATGGGAGGACCCAGCCATACATGTAGTCGACGAGGAGGTCTTTTTCTTGGAAAAACAGAAGTGGAAGTCTGGGCATACTAATACGCCGTATTACTCTGAGACCCTGAATAACGCCATGCAAGTATCAACCTCCAGTCATACAGACATAGTCGATTAACGTGTTCAGCTGTGCGATTGGGTCGAGCCTTGACACAAATGATCGAGGTACAGGCCACATCCCTGGCCCCGAGTTCTTCTCAGCCAGGGCCAAAGCTCTCCTCGACGTCGAGATGGACAGTCCCAGCGTGGCAACTGTTCAGGCTCTGGTCATCATGAGTGCCACTGAAGCGGCTTTTACCCGTGACGCTCGAGGCTGGCTATATAGTGGTAGGTCCATGAATCTTCATGCACAATGGTCAAAAGACTGATGGTATTGGTAGGTATGGCTGTCCGGCTGAGCGCCGATCTCGGGCTACACCTTGATGTGATAGAAGAGTATCGCAACGGGATGCTCAGCCAAAGGGACTTCGATGTTCGAAAGACTACCTTTTGGGGTGTCTTCATTCACGACAAGTATGCACAGTCTCGCCGATATCAATCATAATACTGACTGTGTGGTAGCATGTGGAGCATGTATGTGGGAAGGCCATGGGGCATCAGCATCCGCGACATTTCTGTATCACGCCCCGTGAAGGAGCTTGACGATATCAGACGAAAGATCTGGAAGCCATATCCACCCATCCATTTCCCCACTCAGCTTCCCAACGGAGGACTCCTGGATCCATTGGAGTCCTGTACAGATGCCAACATCACCTTGTGTGAATTTATGAGACGAATTAACAGGACATTGTGAGTCGACCTTGCTGCGAGTTCTAGATTTCTCTAGCTGATCCGAATTCAGATATGCCGGTCGCAAGGTAGGAATTGATGATCTAGTCCGATTCCTACGAGAAATGCGGCAGGAATTCGCGTCATGGAAAGACAGTCTACATCCCCAGCTGCGCATAGACCCACTGGACACAGAGACCCCATATCTTCCACACGTGATGCAGTTACAGTACGTTTAGCGTTTCAACTCAAGTTGACCAGCGATCTGTTCTCTGCGCTGACACAATGAATCAGCATGCAGTTCTACGCCGTGGTCATATTCCTATTACGACCCTACTTTTCTCGCGACCTCCTGCGTCTTACACAAGCGATGCCATCTCAAGACGATCGTTTCGCCGTGGCCTCAGTGCGTGCTGAGTGCATCTCAGCAGCACACAATATGGCAGACGTTCTGCGATGCTATCGAAAGCAATACTCACTGAAGTACACAAATGTGCAGATCGTGCACCTCATTTTCACAGCCTCCCTAGTCCACGTCTATAACGCATGCACATGCAGTCCGCAGGAGTCCCAAGAAGCACTGGACGATCTCAAATTCTGCTGCCAATCGCTCGGTGAAATCGGCGAGTGCTATGGAAATGCCACACGAGCCCTGGACGTCGTTATCCTCGTCAAACGGGAGTGGCAGAAGCTTGCAGCGAATCGTACAGTTGGAAACACCCAGAAGAGGGCGAGGATGGCAGAGCAATGGCCAGGCGACCATGAAGAAGGCGGTAGCTCAAGAATGGCCAAGAGACGCGGCTCGTTGTCGGTGTTCGACCCATCCAATCCACCTCGATTCACTACGCCTACCAATTTTGAGACTTTCAGGACGACTACGGATAATAATAGTTCGTTGAGCAGTTTTCCGAGAGAGGGCGGAGACATGTATGATGCCTGGCATTTCCTCAATTGGGTGGAGATAGATCCGGATTTGTTAGCTGGGGTAGACACCACCGCACAGGGGCTGGACGGTGCAATTCCGGAGATGCTCGACGTGGAGGGGGGTGGCGCATTCACGGCGTCCTAATCTTGTAGATGATGCTGGACCTAAAATAGCGTGTAGCGACTGCTCAGACGATCTCCAGGCTTTTTTCCCACCGGGTGAGGTTGAAGCGGAAATTCAATTCCGCCACTGAAAGTTAACAACCTTGATCTACCAAGGTGCATGAGGGGTGCACATCAACGTAATGCTGCCATTGGTACGACTGACACGTTCTTGAGTGACTGTCGCATACTATCATACGCATTGCCTAGATTTTGTAAGCCTCGTGGGGTGTACTACGCGCTCCACAAGGCTGTATTTCTTTCTACGGTAAGGGGTTTATGATGGACTCGGATTGGGATGTGAGGCGCCTCTCGTCGCGTACGCCCATGCCATACTGCCGAAAGCACCATATCCTGTTACTGATAAACAACAGGTTGTCAGGCGTTCCATTCAGAGATCACAGAACATGTCAAATCCATCCATGACTCCACAGATCGCGAGGTATGCCTCCTTGGTAAGCTCACCAAACGCCCCTGCCACCTCCGGCTTGCCAGCCATTCGCCATGCCACTTGATTGAACAAAGCGGCGTGCACCACTTGCGGACATACGAATCCATTCGTCCTGTCGATTGAGACCTCTGAGCCTTTGACCTTCACCTTGTATCCCAGGTCCTGTATAAGCCGAGTTGTGGCAGCAATGTCCAGCGTGGACGATAGCCCCGCCTCGACGGCAGAGCCACTGGCTTGGACCAGCCATAGGTCGATGTCAACACAACCAAGGCGAGGAAACGTTTCATAGAGGGACTTGTCGTATGTTGTCTCCAGGCGTCTCAGAATGTCTTTCGCATCGGCGAGTTTGGCCCCGGCTACTGGCTGCCCCAAGTTTGCCTCGGTTCTTATGTTAGCGGCAATGAAGTTCCTGACCTCCTGCTCGACCAGCTCTCTGCCTGTGAATACCGGTGATGGCAATCGTCTCTCAGCTTGACAGAGAGGGCAGTCGCACTGGAAGCCCCATGGTTTGAAGTTTTCCTTCCGGTTCGGAAATGCCGCTT
Source organism: Diaporthe sp. HANT25 (assembly GCA_013435955.1). Lineage (NCBI taxonomy): Eukaryota > Fungi > Ascomycota > Sordariomycetes > Diaporthales > Diaporthaceae > Diaporthe > Diaporthe sp. HANT25. Next base: position 36,816 of record JACBFG010000023.1, on the reverse strand, counting down.
GGGATGACTGGTACGATGTGAAGATCTCCTCGCCGGCTTTGATATCGCGTGTGGCATGCACGATCATGATGTCACCGATGAAGGCGCGCAAAGTGTTAGCGAGGCAGGATTGATTCATGTAGGAGGCTTGTAGCCAGATTCCAGTCGAACCTCCCACTGGATCTTCTTTGTCGTCGAGAGTCGATCGAATGGCTGGACAGCCAAACCCATTGAACTCGGCAATAGTATGAGCTTGGAAGGTGTCAACAACCACGAGACCATCAACATGACTGACTTTCTTGTCATTGAAAGCGCCTCCGTCCCACAGTTCTAGGAATTTTGAGGCTTGTGTAGGGTTGCACCTCATCTTGTCGATGATTTCGTACAGACGCTCCGGGTGAGTGCCATATTGACATCTATCGGTGTTGATGTCGACAAGTAAGGATCGGTCCTTGCCGAGCTTGTCTCCAAAGACGGCACAAAATGCTTTCTCGACCATAACAACACTACCGTGCTTGATGTTCTTCGTTGCGAACAGACCGCGGCCTCGTTTACCAGCAGGCCCGACTTTCGTGTTGTTAGTGAAACTGGCATGGTCGAGTTTCCGGTGCGATATGGTGGCAGATTGGGCCATTGCAATAAAATCAAAGTCACCGTTCTGCTGTTCAAGAATTCGCTGCTTGGTCCGTCCCATTTTGGCTTTGATGGTCTTATCGGTAGGATCGAGGTCCAGAGCTTGGTCGAGATACTCTTTGGCCAAGACAAAGTCGCCCAGCTGGTACTGAGCTCTGCTTGCACGAAAGTATGACTTGACATTAAACATCTTCGCTTGGTGGGAAAGGTTGTCTCCAGAAATGACCGCTGCAATTGCATCCTCCGAAGCAAACTCGTATTGTCCAAGGTTGAGGCGGACCTGAGCACGGTTTCGATAGAGGGTTGAACGCAAATCCGCGTTGTTGTCGGACTTGGCGAGAGCTTCAGTGTAGAGCTCACCAGCTCTCTGCCAATTTCGGTTTGTGAAAGCAGTATTTCCCTCATCTTTCAGTCGAGACACTGTCAACGCGGCCTTCACCTCCCTTCTCCATTGAGGTGGAACTGAAGAGTCGTGCGGCTCCAGCACGACCAAGTCGGAAGGGTGGTCCACCCGCACCATGACACCACCGTCGGCTGTAGCTTTGAAGTATGGCTCTTTCACCGCAACTATAGCCCCCTTTGGTAACACCTTGTCCACCGGGGTTGCAGAAGGAAGATTGTAGAAGCAGAGACGGTCGACACTGCCCTGGATATCTTCAATCGCATTCTGGATGGCTGACATGCGTACGGGCTCACAGAATGTCTTGACGATAAGTACTCGCCCTCTGTGGTGTATCTCCAGCCTGAGATCGTGCAACAGAATCGGGTCTAGGCTGCAAACGGGCTGGACCGACGGCGGGTAGGCTTCTCCGATGAATGTCGTGTTCATTTGGTGCTGGTTCATCATCACTCGCATCTGGTCGCTTAGAGCCTGCAAGAGAGTTACCATTAGGATCAATCAGTGCAGTTCTGATGTCGGCGAAGAATTTTATTACCGCTGTGAGGAACTCTTGCTCCAAGTGCAGTCGTGATCGACGCATGGCCTGCGTTGGCTGCTGACCCTCTCGAGACTTCGCTTTCTTCAACAACTGTTTCTGCTGTTGCAGTAAATCGAAATGAGCCTTGAGGCCCGCGTCTTCGGCCATGCCTTTTCTGATGAAATGGATGGCGCTGATTTGAATCGTTGGTGGCAGCAGCCGGTGGTGTTGTTCCCGTTTGATTGGACTTCGCAAAAACACTGCCCAAGAAAGTCGGTCCAGTTTGGTGTGGTCAGTTATTTCGCTTGCTTCCTTATGTGAATTGGCAATGCGGGGTAGTTTCAAGTAGTGGCATGGTATTGACCTGGAAGGAAAGGCAGAAAAGAGCGAGAGAGGCAAAGGGGGGCATCTAGGTTCTTTCAAAGAAGTGTGTACCTGCAGCAACCCAACTGCCACGCAGGCAACCGAGAAAAGACTCCAATCCAAGGGCCACAGTACCCACTTAACTAGGTATCCTTCACTCCAGTAACTCTTTTGCCATCATATCAAACAGATAGATACTGGTAATTAATCAGGAGCACTGCTATGCTTGGATGATGTTCCTGACCTAAGTCACAGACAACAAGCCTTTCATACGTGCAGGAGAAGGGACAGGAAAAGTCTGAGAAATTGACAGGCACTGCTAGCCTCTACAATTGGAACAGCCGTTGAAACTGGTCAGCGGACAACCGGCAAGCCATCATGAGGCTGGCCATGAGCTTCTTTACCCATGAGATCCAAGAGCATTCCTGCGTCATCAAAGTCAACATAGGTGGGCTTCGTCCTGCTAGCGATCGAAGGAATTTGGGAGTATGAGGATCGCACTACCATTATTTTGGAGACTATCAGAAGATTGCAAATAGAAATTATACGCCTACTTTGAATGACATTTTGTCAGGCTGTTCCAGGCCTGCTTGCATGATCTTGAGAAGAGCTGTGCGTTTCTTTACGGTGAAGTGCTCGGGTAAGTTCCACCATTCTGCTCCAGTTTTTTTTCATGATGCACAATTACCATCTTTCCCTTTACTGATCACCACATTTTCGAAATTCATTGACAGTATCAGGCATTGATACCCAAGGAGGGTAGTCATGTAAACATCTCACGACATGCTGGACGACCCAATCAACCGGCCACAACTCCAACCAAGATCCATTCGCCTACGTACCTACCTAGGTACCGGTACTCAAACACATGGAAGGTAATCGTGGATTGATGCAATTTAGAGGGAGAAATGTTTATTGTTTTCTTTTTTATCACTGGCCTCAATGATAGAACAACAATGTCATAACGAATGTGATAATTTCAATGCCTTGGAAACTGAATGCTTTCTTTTTCTCCTGCAGTTAGCCAATGCCCCAGTCCTGCCGCTGTTTCCAGACAAACGTTGCACGAATGGATAGTAACTACTCCATCAGGGAATCTAGCAATTGCCCAGAGCCGCTGTATGAGTTCACACGAGGTTAGAAATGAAATAACACACATCTGGAACACAATCCTATGGCTTACCAAGCGTGCACCTGCTGTCAGTGTAGTAACCGCTGACCCAGCAATCTTTGGCCAGTGTTCGATCGGCTTTATCCCACGAGCTATTGGATGGCAAGTGTCAAAATTCCGAAATGCGACCAGGGGGTGACAGCAGTGCAAACGGATCTCACCAGTTTGTCTTCCCATTGATAGTCACGCATTCGCCCTTGATGGCACATTTGAAGCTATGCGTCGAGCCGACCTTGAAAGTGGTAACAATCTTGGAGCTTGTGTTGGGAGACTCGCGGCAGTTAACGTTGGCGCTCGAGCCAATGATACTGCAATCAATGTTCCCTAGTAGAGGTCAAGGTATCAGACACACAGACAAAATTCAGGCAGAGATGTTGTCATCATCTAAAGTCCTGATGGCACTTACGACGGAAGAGTTCGTTGGGATCGTCACGCTTCTCGGTGAAGCCAGCGACCTCGATCCAGCCGTCAGGAGAAGCCTCCCGGTCAACAAGATCAGCTCCACGCTGCTCAATGGGCAAGGCCAGGATGGCCAGAGGCATACAAGCAACAATGAACTTGACAATCTGCATTTTGTAAGTTGGGTCAAAAGTGTGCGCGTGAAGATGGACTATGTTGATTCAGACTCCTGAAGTTATCATGCCGATTGTGGTCTTTAGCTGAGCCTTTTATACCCGTCAGGCTGATCAATCCACTGGTATAGCCAATGATTCAACCTCAGACCTGTGCCATGATCTGGTGTTTTCCTGACACATGAAGCCATGCCTCTGGTGATCTGGTGCAGTTCTTTTGCAAACTTAGGTTGCCAAGCCAATAACCGTGATGCATGTACTCGGAGATGTCTCGAGGCTGATGAGTAATAGTGTCAATGCACTAACTGGAAGAGATCAAAAGTCTTACACGAACATACTACCTTGCTATTCACATACTATATCTAGATAAACTTGACACACACAAATAAACACACATGTGCTGCAAGCGGGTAACGTTACCCAGTCTGCCCTGCACTGTTCGAAGTCGCATAGCATCATGCAGCATGAACCGACTCTAGATCCATCGCTAATTCTCCTTAATGCCCGAGAGAGAAAACAGGATAGCTCCACACCGAGAGAACGGCCGAGATCCTCTCGCCCCGCCTAGGCGAAGTTACCTGGACTAGTCACCGTTGCCCGGAAGAAACCGTGAACGCCTCACGGCCGCCACCACTAACCAGGTCGGCGGCACGACTGAAACGCGGGGCAAAGGCCGCCAAGGATTCATCAATCATCTTCGGTGAAAGCAAGGTCCCTTTGTAGTGGGTTTTGCATGACCGAGTTCCGAATCCTATTCCAACCGATTTCCAGATATTGTCTCAATCACCCTCCAGATCATTGTACTGCAGCCTCACTGAGTCCTATAATGTAGAGGTGGCAATATTTTGAACGCCTCAAGTCACCGCCTGAGCCCTACCAGCTGGCAACAGACAAATCCACCTTCTGTAAAGACACAAGTCTGAACACTTGGCTTCGCGAGTAGTTAGGCTTCAATGTTACTCTGTGGTATCTTTGGCGTTCAGTATGCTCCTCGAAGCCAAGAATCTGTCTGCATTAGAGCAAGTAGTGGAAAAGAGAGAGTGCATAGGTTACGGAACTAGCCTCGTTAAGCATGGTCTGAAAGGCCTCAGCCTCGCAAGGAATGCTTACAGCTGCACCTTTCCTAAGCCACATAAACCTGCAATGTGATTCTCGACCAGGTTTTGCGCGATTAATATACCACAGTTCACTGGTCAGAAAATTGTTGCTCCCAGGGACCGGGCTGGATAAGCGCTAACGCAGGATTAATACTTAGCGCCGCAGAGGAGGCTGCAGGGCCTTCCGCTGAGAATTAAGAGCAGGCCTATGCTCTTACAGTAATTATGCTATCCCTTGCGAGACAGTTCGGGTCCCACCGATCACGCTGGTCAGGTCAGCTTCCTTTACTGGAGGACTCTTGATGAAATACAGACAAGGTTGGTGATAACATCATGAATAAAACCAAGGCAGGCGGGTAAATTGGTATCATCCCTGTGTCTTTCACATGGTCATAGAGAACTAAGTTCAACGGAGCGAAATACGACCTCTTTTCGCTGATAGGATCCAATTGATATGCGCGTCCTTTCAGGTGTGATCAGAGATGTGAACTGGACTGGGATTTCTGCATTTTATCGTGAGCAAGGTCTCAGTGCATCATGGCTGTTTCTAAGACAGGCAAAGTTCATCTTTGGCGCAGCTGAATGACGGAAGCAGCTTGGAAAGCTTTGCCTTCCACCAGTCCACCCACGGCGGCTTTTTAGGTTGTGTGTCTCACATTACTGTCTCACTCGGCGGTTTCGAATAGAGGGGACATGAAGAATGAGTTGCAGAAGCACACCCAAGATGGAGCGTGATGCCTGTTCCGCCGTGCTGAAAATGTCTTCTGTGAAGGGCCCATACTCAGGCTTGCAGCGTTCTTCGGACACCGACTGGGACGCGATATCCGGGTGACGATGTGTTGCCAGTATGACAGGTCCTAGAAGAATCCTTGTAGGCCACGCATTGAGAGATCTATAGTCCACTAACCTCGTCTGCACATTTTATCTAGCTCGCCCAACGGCTTTTCCTTCCCAACTCCCTTTAACCCCTCACTTCTCGCCAAAAGATGGAGACCCGACAGAAGATGCATCAACAACAACTCCTTGACCCAACAATCTCTCCTTCAGGAGCCCATATGGTACATCATGCAACCAGATCCCCTTTCCAATGGCTATGTCGCATGCATTGGCAGCAGCCTGACCAAGCGCGTAAAACTGATGCTCCAACCTCAGAGCCCCTAGCAAACCTGGTCAGCCAACAGAAGAAACAAGAGGAAGAGAAAAAGGAATCCACTGTGGATGTACTCACCATACCCAACATGAGAAGAGCTGGGACACGTCACACTGACAAAATTGGAAGCCTCCTCCCTCTTCGGTAGCAGAGCGCGGTATGCGATGCCGAACGGTCGCCATCGATGCCCGTCTTTGAAGATAAAGCCCTCATTGTGCACGCGCCCGTCCCGCAGGATCCGGCGCACACTGTGCGTGTCTGTCGGCCAGTACGCCACAGCGACCGGGTCCGGAACCTCAGGGTCTCCATTCTGCGAGGCCGTCGCTTCTGTGACGATGTAGTCTGATATCATTCTCCGCGCGTCGCGCACGTAGAGTTCGCGAGGAAAGTGGCTGTTATCTGGGAACTCGTCGCGGCAGTAGCCAAATCGAGACCATTCTTTGCGGATGGGTTCCTGGCATCATCAGTATGACGGATCAATAACAGGTGACTTAAACTCACAGGTACGGCCTCGTCCGTTGCCAAGAACCAAATGAAGCCCTTCGTGAATCTTTTCGTGTCTTCAAGGATGTTCTTGCGCCCTTCATGGTCCGCAACAGGCCACTCATCGTTCATCCCCAGCAAATCCGTCGATAGTGCTCCTTCACTCCCAATCAAATCTGTCTTTCCACCAGGCAACCTTTTGTTCGGCAGGTAGAATTCGCCTCCCGATTTTGCGAATCTCCTGTGTAGCTCAAAGCATGCAGGATCATACCCTTCAGGCTCTGTGAGCGGTACCAAGTTCGCTGGGTCATCCGTTAGAGGCAGCCGGTAGGAGTACGCTTGCAGATGTAAGTCCCCATCTCCGGGAGTTCCGAAGGGCTCGGGGGAGATGCCGTAGAGGAGACCGCTGGAGGGATCGGTCGGGATGATGTAAGGATCAATATCGACGTTAATTTGGCGGTAGGGCGTCTCTGCTCGGACGCCAGCCAGGGATTCATCGTATCTTGCCAATGACTCTCTACCACGAGTCCAAGAGATGGAGCAAGCGGCTAGTAGGTCTCCTTCGTAACTTGCTTCAACGAAAATCTGAGAACGTGAGTGAGCTGTACGCGGGGCCCGAACACTCATGTCACTCACTTTTCCAGCAATCTTTTGCCCGTTTTCGAGATGTATCGCCTCGATCACCTCCCCATTCTTCTCAACCGCATCTTTGCTAACCAGTCGAGACTTGACAACATCGTCAGTGCTCGCCAGCCTCGTAGGTCACGGGATGCTGACCTTAATAACAGCGATAGATGGACATTCAGCCAACCAATCCCTGATCACTTGTTCAGCTACCCATGCCTCGAATCTCCAGACATCAGGATCCTTGAGCTTCTTCTCAACGACTTCATTCAACCTCTCCAAGCGTCCATAGTGTCGGCTGATCCTTTCGTGAAACTCCAGATTTAGGCCTCCCAGCGTAGTGCTATTTTGGAACTCGGCCTGGTTGTCAATATCTGTTGCACCAAGGCCGTTGATTTGGATGCCGCCTGTGATTTACTTCAGTTTTTATTGTCTATATTTGAAAATCATGTAGATCTAGTCTCCAAGACTAGTAGGGGAAGAATACCTATGTGCTCCGCTGGCGAGACCAAGGCAACTGACCTTCCTAGTCGCGAAGACTGGATGGCAGTCGCGACGGCCCCGGAAGTTGAGCCGTAGACGACAATGTCGTACATTTCGGGCGCAATGGCGACGGGCCGAAATTATAGACGACGTAGCACCAATAAGTCAAATTTGTGCGTTGCGAAGCTGTCCAGATCTCCATGCAGAATTCCTGGATGATGACGCTCAAATTATTCGCGAGGGTAGGATTTTCCGACAGGAAAGATCCCGCTAAAGTACAATGTTCCGACACCGGCTTGTAAAATTAGGGATTTTGAGCTTTACTGTCAGTCAAAATCTACAGTAAGCCTTCGTCCCCTCCCCCAGATCCACTGGCACCCCCACCTAGACGCGGGGTGAAGCCGAATCGGGACGAGATGTTGCGGAGGCCCGGTTGATCGGCGCGTAGCTCGGTTTATGCGAATGAGCCATAGAGTTTCAACATGGTACAAAATATCTTGAATTGGATACAATCCCATCTCTTCTGTCCTTCTTGAAGAATCCAAGCTTTAATGTTTCCAGACACGGATACACTTCGCAATCACCACCATAGAAGGCTTTCCGGTCTAAGGAAGATGGGTCGTGGAATTTTCGCGAGCAAGGCGGCCGTCGCCGAGTTCACTCCCCGGTTGATGTTCTACTGCTTGGTCTACGCGATGGGGAGCATTTTCTTCGGCTAGTCAGTTTCTCTTCTACGCCTCCGCTTCCTGCTTCCTCTTAACCTCTCAAGGTCTCATCTGATGAGAGTCAATAGTGATGGCGCTTCTTTCGGCGGAGTCCAGGCTATGACCCCGTTCATCAATAAGTTCGGGACATTTAGCGAGACGAAACAGGCGCACTATCTTCCTAGCCGGACTGCTAGTCTGATGAACAGCCTCCCTCTGTTAGGAAAGTTCACGGGCACTGTGATCGTTGGCCCAATTATTGAGAAAATTGGGCATCGACGGGCTATGGGGGCTACGTGCTTCGTGCAAATAATCGGGGCAATAAGTGAGTTTTCAATGAACCGAGACGTTGAGACGAAAGGGTCACTGACATATCACAGTTCAGGTTACGAGCAATAGCGCTGCTCAATTTATTACGGGACGATTCTTGGTCTACTTGGCTGTCGGTCTCGTAGAAAATGTCAGCTTTTCCACTTGTTGCTGACACGAGTACCTTACTGACGTGCCCTCACATTAGGTTGTGCCGACATATCAGTCCGAAATCGCCCCGGCTTCTTTGCGAGGGTTCTTTGTGGGGTCGATTCAACTCTGTCTCACCTTTGGCTCCCTAATCGCCGGCATCGTCAACGAGGCCATGTCCCATAGGACCGATAGCTCCGGCTGGCAGATCGCCACGGCCATCCAGGCAGCTCCCGCGGTCATCATTCTTAGCGGCCTCTGGCTCACTCCCAACTCTCCACGATGGCTGGTGTTCAACGATCGCTCTGATGAGGCGCTCGCCGTTCTTCGAAAGATCAGAAGAAAGAAAGACATCGACAACGGAAGGCCTGAATTGGATATTGCTGTTATGGGAGAAGAAAGCCAAGTTGGCAAACGCGAGAAGGGGCCCTGGAGGGATTTGTTCAATGAGAAGAACCGAAGAAGGACTGGGTGAGTTCAATTCTTTCCCCTGGACAAGTGAAGTCGAGCTGATGACTTCACTATAGAATTGCCTGCACAATCATGGCGCTTCAGCAGCTCACCGGCGTCACCTTCTCAAGCTCCTACGGACCGACGTTTTATAGATCCGTTGGCCTAGCGGATATGGCCTTTGTCTATGCAGTAAGTATGTCAAAAAGAGAACTACACGTTTTTTGTACTCAAATGATTCACAGGTCGTCAACAACGCAACCTCCGTCGTGACAGCAATCATGGCAATGGTCTTTCTAGACATGTTTGGACGGCGTGCTCTCGTCTTTCACGGCGGCTGGTCTCAAGGCGCATTCTTAATAGCTATCGGCGCTCTTGGTCGAAAGACCAGTCCCACCGTCCACGAGAGCAATGGTATTGTTGCGAGTATGCAGATGTATACGTGCATTTTGCACATGACGCTTGGCCCTGGTGCATATATCACCGCTGCGGAGGTAGGAACGCAGACGTTGCGAGAGAAAACTATGGCATTGTCGGTGGGTACCCGTTGCTCCCTCTAGCATCCCGTTTCTTAGTGACTGACACGCTTGACAGACTGCTATCAACGTGGTCGTTGGCTTCGTGGTCGTATTCGTCACCCCGTATCTCCTCTCGGACATTGGTGCAGGACTGGGGTACATATGGGGTGGTTTTGCATTTTTAGCTTCGATATGGGCATGGTTCTTTATGCCGGAGCTCAAGGTATGTACCAATACTGTGGAGACAACGTCCAACGAATGGATTATCATGAGCATGACATGAGCTAATGGAAGAACAGGGCCGAAACCTGGAAGAGATCGATCAGCTTTTCGAAGCTAAACTACCTGCTTGGCAATTTCACAAATTCCAAACGGATGGGCTCAGTCATGATCTCGCTGTTCTCGAGAGGGATAAGACGGGTGCCAAGATTATTGAACAGTGTGAGGACGTTGAGCGTGCTGCTCCAGACTCGGAGGCTGCGCCGAGAGAACAAACGTAGCCCAACCAGAGCAGTGCTGTTGACCAGCTTATATAAGTGGAAAGAAACAGGCTGGCGGCGATTTTTTCGAAAATGAAAAGGAACATGTATCATGTGGACAGCCTGTAGCAGCCAAATTTTTCAGAGACAGAAGATAGGCCACGCTGTTCTTGCCGCATCGTTTATAAGGTGCTAACAGTGCTTACTTCATGATTTCTTCCATTCCTTCGAGGAGCCAAAGCTAGTCTCTCTCATCCAGTGGTGTGAAGGTCCTTCAGGCTCTTTATTGTGGCCGGTTCCGAGCCCTTTCTTTTTTTTTTTTTTTTTCTTACTCCTTTTCTTCTTTAGGGGCTTGCCGATAGTATTTGCACCCAAAACTTGCTCGCAGCTCTTAAAATCGCAATCTGTCTGTCGCGGTAACTTGCGGTCTAGGAGTTCTAGAAAGGCAGATAGGTATACAGTAGGGGTGTGACTATAGTACGGCATTGCCATGTGGCCATGCCCACTGATGCGAGTCATTGTGGTCCGTGCTTCAACGTCAAAGTGAGTCCTGCATCCCGAGACGCCCTTCGCCCCAGTCTTTTCAATTTACGCGTCGGACTCGACACGCTCTCAAGAGGTCTCATGAGACACCAGCCCTTTGGGCAGTGGGAATCATGGTTAACACTCCGACACCTGCGGTGATAGCCAGCGCCAAGGCAGACCTGGCAGTGCTGCTCACCAAGCAGTTTCAGGACGACATCAACCAGCTCCGCGACGCCCTGGATAGCGCGAACCAGCTCGTGGCGCTGCTCAAGACGGAGAATCTGACCCTCAAGGGTGCGCTGAAGGAGGCCAACGAAAACTATGACTTTGATGCCAATATCCCACCCATCACGCGCGCCAGGAACGGCGGCGCTGGAGTCTCGGAGGCAGAGCGGTCGGGCTTACTGCGGCCGCCGCCCGAGGGCACCATCTTCTCAAACGGCGGCCCTTGCGGGAGAAAAGCCGGCAAGGGCAACAAGGAGCTCATGAATGAGGTCAACCGCTGGACCCAGGCCCACGGATACAAGGTCAAGATATTCCGCAGCAAGCCCACCGGCACCAAGTTGAAGCTCGTCATCAGCTGCGTCTACGGTGGGAGTCCCAAGGACCATACGGCGCTGCGCCGCGCCGCCGAGGAAGAGGCAGAGCGAGCCAGGGCGATGGGCTTTCATGCTTTCGTCCTTCCAGAGGAACCCGTGGAGGTGCCGCAAGCCAATCACGCCCAGGTCCAGGCGCCCCAGGCTCAGACTCAGCCCGAGGGACAGCCAGAGAGGGATTCCCAGGCGCCCGCGAAGAAACCACGAAAGAAGATGACCCCCCGGCGCAAGGATTGCCCGATGAGGTTCTACTTGCAGGAGCTAGTAGCAGGGAGCGGGACGTTCGTCGTCAGGCACAGCGAAATGGCATCAAATCAGCGGTGCAACCACGAGCCCAACGTCAAGTTCATAGCTGACGCTGAGGCCGCAGCTCAGAGCCCGGGACAGGAGGAAGAGCCGGACGCGGACGCGGATGAAGACGACGAATCGGAGTAGTCCACGGCTGACGCGTGATGGCTTGTTCTGGGATGGCGATGGGCGACGATGTGCGTGGGGCCAGGATGCTCTGGCCTTGATATGTGTACGAAGGCACACCACAGGTCCTGCCTTTACATTGAGTGCACTATCGTACTTAAGAGCATAGCTTAGGGCGTGACATCTCGCCTACATCCCCGTCTCAGGTGAAGTTGCTGTGTACAGAAGTGGCCACCGGATGAGCCGTATGCTGTGTCATTATCGGGGGGTTCAAATAGGTTGTGGCCGCGTGGGAGGCGGAAAGGGATTCCAGGCATGTACCAGGATCAGAACCCAATGGACTCCCGAGCTATCCCTAGGAAGAGGTCGCCGCATTACAGGCCAACACATTACGAGCAGTGTAAAAGCGCCCCGGCTCTACACATTATGTCTCCTTGCGACCCTTCGGCACAACCACCTGAATGCCCTCAGCTGTATCCTCCAGGTAAACTTTTCTTTGTACAACTTCCAGACCAGCTGCAGAGAACAAATCATCCCATTGCTTCGGCGTCCGCTCCATGGCCGCGAGGGTCGTCATCATAATATAATCCATCTCAGTTGTACGCGCGTGCGCTCCTTTGCCAGGGACAATGATATCATCGACGAGGATGAAAGACTTCGGCCCCATAGCAGCAACTGTATTCTCGAGGATAGCCAGACACTTCTCATCCGGGTAGTCGTGGAGGATAGTCCGGAAGTAATATGCCCTCGCTTCTGAATGAAGCCACGATAAGTTAGTACAACTTTTTCAACTAGGCTACTACCCACTCCCAAGCAATCATACCCTTGACTGGCTGCTCGGTCCAAAAGTTGTGAGCGGTAATCTCTACACCTTCTGTGGAAAGCGCATGTTGGAGCACGACAGGGAGGTCCTGCAGGATCACGCGCCCTGGTAGATCAGGCAGCTTTTTCTTTAGAATGGCGCACTGGCTTCCAATTCCGCCGCCTACATCAACGAAGATGGGGGTCTCGGAATCGATGACCGTATCGTCTGTCCCGTCACCCTTGATGAGGGCCTCGAAATCCAGTACGTCTAACCATGTGGTGTGCCCGCGGAGCACCGTCAACCATAACCCAAAATCGGGAATGATATCAGGGCGGTTCTCGTGGGTCCAATCAATGGCAGGGAGGTCTGTTTTGTTGACAACCTGGAATGGCGTCTTGACGACATTATCCGGGTTTCGGAATCTGGCCTTTCGGAAGACATCAGGCGCTTTGATGACTGCAGGGGCAATGATGTGGAAGCTTGACCGGGTTAGTAAGGCCAGCTACAAATATGTGTTCACTTGTCGTGAGTGAGCTTAAGGTCATGAGAACTTACGTTTGATTCATTCCTGCGCGGTAGCCATTCACGTTCAGAGTCTTTGTGAGCCTGTTTGCCTCGAATGTGTCTTCCGCCACTTCTGATACCAGACCGTGTGAGGCGAGGAATCTGAGAATGCGAGCTGTCCGGGATGTCAAAGTCGATATTCAAAAAGGCTCTTATCTCACCCTCAATTTCAACAAATCATGACACTTGAGGTATTGCATTTGGAAAATGAGAACGTACCAGTGAAAACCACGTCAGCACCTGAAGGCTTTGCTAGCTCTTCAACCGTACATGGTGCCTCTTTCGCAGTCAACGTGCTAAATATTTGCATGTACGTTGCGGTCTGGGCACTACTGAGAAGCATTGGCTAGAGACATACGGTTTATCAGCTTCAAAGTCATCGTGTACTGACCTTTAGTGCCTTACAGAGTAGATTACCCTATACACCGTATCTAGGGGGGCCTCCACAGCCAGAGTTAGCTTCTGCGCTGCATGATACAGACGTTGTTGCAGTTCAGGGTCCTGTGGCGGCGAGGATGCAACTGACTCGAGCTGTTCGAGTAGCCTCTCGATGTCTTCAGAAGTCATTGTCGTGGTTGTTTCCTGTCTTTCCCGGTTTTGGAAGGCCTAATAGCAAAGTAGAAGTGTCAGGAAGAGGTAAGCCGACGTGTCATTTTTCGTGATGGAGACTGAATTTTGGTTAGAGGGACGTCAAGTGGAGTTGTGGCTGCCATTATGATGGACTCAATTGTGATCAAACGAATGCAACCGATTCTCCATTATGGTCTGCCTGCCTCGGCAGATACTAATAAACGGCGAACTCAGGACCCACAGAGAAGGCCAGATCCTGAATATTGGGCGGTCGCACGGCCAGAGCGCCCGCGGGTCCCACGCACATTACGCGATTAGGAGATCACCACTAAGCATTGAGATCCACATTGAGCCTGAAGGAGCACCAACAGATACAACAGAATTTTAATACCTTGGTGATAAGCTCCACAGTCTCCAGATCGCATGCTACACGTCAGATCCTTTGGCTGTCGATCACCGAAAATCTCCCGTGCATCATTGATTAACTGCCCACGTGCTACACTTTGTCGGGATTACTATCTATAAAATCTTAATCTTCGCATATATTGAAACGTTCAATATGAACCGTTGTTGCTGCGCTTCCATTATCACCTTCGAAGGTCCAGAATGTGACTGTTTGTGGGCCACGGATTCCTCCCCAGCTTCGGCCATAGCGAACATTCAAGAGCCCAACAAGTTCTGCGTCCCAGAGTAAAGCTTATCCTCTTCATTGTAAGCCCTGAAATGGCTATTCACGGAAGTTTGCACCAGTCGTGGCGTTCTGGAACACATGCGCGTATCCCCTGGCATTGAAACGGGCTCAGGGGCAGGATCCACCCGCTTCAGTTACGAGCTCAGACCCTGATTTCAAGTGCTCAATTATATGACCACTAAGTCCTCAGTACTCATAGGTCTAATTGACTATCGGTCTTTTGGATACCCAGTGGGTATTAGCTACGCGTGGGTAACTCCTGCCTCTAGTTGGACGACATGTTTCACGATGACGGATGACATCAGGAGGCGGCGGCCCGTTCACCGGCATTGTGCTCGACGTCAAACCACACCGCCATCGATGCGATAGACCTCAGGTTCGCCTTTATCGACAGCATCAGGCTTGTGCGGTGTCGCAAAACTCACCCAAAGATGTCCCGCCGGCCGTGCTGATGAAGGGAAAACTGTGGATTACTTAGGTCAATAACAAATTGCTTGACAAGCTTCGTCAATCATCTGGCGAATAAATCTCCGAAGGAAAGCCCCTTTAGCAAATCTCAACCTCATTTCCGGCCGCAGTGAGTGTATTGGGGGTCACATGCCAACTTCACGTTGCGATGCACAGCGGTGTGGAGAACTATTACATTTTGAGTCCTAATGTCAACCGCTAGTCGCTTCCCTAGGCTCCAGGGCTTCATTGATCGCCTTTCCAGATGATTAAAAGGCTGGAAATAGGATTTGAGAAATCAAAGGGATCGTAATAAGACGGGATCTCCGTTTAAATTCCGAATACTGACATAAGGTATAACCAGCTTCGTAACACTATAGGATAAACGTCCACTTCGGCAGTTATCCTCCTTCCATGGTTAGCGTGAGGATATACTCGCTGCTGCATCAACTACTGTTATCAGCGCAGGTCCAAACTTTACCCACGCTGCTGGTCGCCATCGAGGTGCCGGACGAATACAAGCCGAGTCCGAACACCACGAAGCCAATGATAATCTGAGCAACATTGACGAGTGCGAGAGCGATGTTCTTGCCGCCGCGGAACCACGCGCCCCTATTCATCACGAACCACACATAACCGGGAATGATGAAACCGAACCACGAGCCGAAGAGGGCGCTGATGAAGCCGAGCAGGTCACTGAAAATGGGTATGGACTCGGAGATGACCCAGGCGAGCGTCCAGGCGGTAACGCCGATACCGATCCAGGTCCCCGTAGCGACGAAGCCGCGGCTGTGTAGGTGATGCGTGTTCCTGAAGAGCCGCAGGAAGATGTACTTCGCCATCACGTGCGCAAAGATAACTCCAGCAATGATGATCTTTGCACTCTTGTCAGCACAACGATCCAGTGTCTCTGATGCGGGACCACAACACCCATCATAAGCTTACCGTTGGGAGGGCAACTCCCCACGCGACCTTGGCCACCGTCTTGCTAGTGCTGCTCAGCGCCGGACTTGCTACGTTGTCGCCACCGTAGTGATAGACGACGATAGAGACGATAAGATACGCAACAATCATGAACGCCTGCTGGACGAGGAGTGCCTTTGGGAATTCGCGGGGGTCACGGAGCTCCGAGATGAAGCTCACCCACGCCAGGTGTCCGGCATACGCGAACACGACGTTGGAGATGCTGTTGAAGCCGGTCGAGAGTGAGGGGTGCAGCGTGGCCGACATGGTGGCGTACGAGGCCCGAGGTGAGACGGCGAGGGCGATTATGGTGATAAGTACAGCGGACATTATACTCATAAAAGCTTTCATGAGGATTATGTCAGCCTTGGCCAGGGGACATGTTGATGCGGCACTCACAAATAATTCCCAGGAACGAGACATTCTTCAACGTCCGTGGGACGGTCAGGAGGGCGAACACCACGATTCCCACCACACCGAACACGATTGTACACGTTCCATGATTCGAGAGCGTGTTCAACGCGATGGTCCAAGTCAGGAGATGGCTCGCCATGACGAAGATACCGACGATGACAAATGCTGCCCCGAATATCTCCCTGCCAATCCGGCCGAACAACAGTTGGCCAATATCAGTGTAGTTGGCCACCTCGGGATGTCGCATCCGGAACTGCCACAGTATATACCCGCCGTACGTAACGAGCAAGCCTATCCCGATGAGCGCAAGTACGCCGGCAACAAGGCCATCAGTGGACAAGACGGCTGGCAATGAGAGTATGCCAAGAGAGATATTCTCAGCTACCATCACCATTGAGGCCTGCCACCAGCGCATAGTCTTGTACTTCACTTCGGCGTTCGTCTCGTCGCCGAAGGCGTCTAGGGGCGGTTGGACCTTCTCGTCTCCTATCGACTCGGCGTAGGTGTTGTCGGCATTTTGACCAGCGGTGGACGCGCCCAGAGTTTCAATCTTGTCGCTATCTCCATGCTGGGTAGCAGTACTTGGCGTAATATGGTCTTGCCCGGTCATACTGTGAAGATGGGGAGGGAGCTTCGGTCGCTGATGTTGTTTCGTGGAGCCGGTCAAATACAAGACAAATCTTTGCAATCAGGTCCCCAGGAGTCCGTCGAAGGCGGTCGTGAGGCGATTTGTAAACTACGGTGTTTGAAAGGATGGCGGACGGGATGCGGACGAGATGCGGGCGAGCTGAGGAAGAGCGAGCCACAGTTGCAGGCGAGGCAAACCAGCGTCAGATCCCTCGAATTTATTCACCTGGCAGGGTCCTATACCAATTAAGTAAAGCCAGACAACGTTGAGATAAGCTTCGATGGAACTGAGCAAATTGATAAATATCACAATTTTTCACGTCAGGCCACCTTCCGAACCAGGAGCCTGAGTTTTCAAACCTACCCAGGACAGACTCGGATGCCCGTGAGTCGATTCGGAAGGTCTTGGCGGCTAGAAGGGTCCGATGTCACTTAGCGGGGGAGAACTCTGATCTTATCAGATCATCTATGACCAATGAAAACTTCTCTCGCGGAATTCGTATTACCTCAGTACCCAGGTACATGAAGGTGACCCAGAAAAGAGACCCATCATGTGGGGTCGTTGGTCATATTGTTGTAACGTACACGATACTCCGTCTGCGTGTTGACTTGCCGCGATCCGGCCATTCAAATGCACGTCGCCTAAATAAGCCACTGGTCTCTTCAAGAGAGGTACTTATGCTCTTCCATATCCCACATGCCAGCCATCTCCACTTGTGATTGAAAGATGCTGTTACTACGGTATTGCTCGACATCACGGCAACAGCCATGGGTCCGGAGGCAATAAATTACTCGCTGATCTTTTCAACTCCAGGAGTAGCATCAACTGGCAGTAAAAATCGCAGGAGTGCGCATATGTTTACATCAAGGCACATCTAGGGCCTTACTGCATTTCAATACTCATCCTCGGGTGAGACGATCCCGGTTTACACGGCCCATGCAAATGCTAAATAGTCATCCAACCTTGCTTATCGAAGAAGACTCCAAGTCCAAGATTGTTGCAAATTATATTCACGGTCTTGGAGAAAAAGAAAAAAAAGGTATGAATGTATCACTCCAGGCTGAAGCTTTATTACGGGAGTTCCCGTAATGGCGCTTGATTATGGGGTCGAGCTGTGCCGCCGTCCTCGGTTGTTATGCAATAGGTCACTTTTGCCCAAGGATTGTGTCGTTTCATCTTGACTAATTTTGAAGGGAAATCCAAGTACTCAGTGAGAAACAGAGTGCACGAAGGAGGGAAAACAAATGGATGCTCGACGTCGTTACCAAGGCCCTGCTGATGTGGGTAGCATGTTCACGCGGGAGACGAGGCCCAGTAGCCGATCACGCACGAGGAGTGGGTCCGGAATTTCACCCATCCTTGTCCTCACATCGCCTCGCTAACTACATATGGCAGCTTAAACGGGCTGGGTGGCGACTGACCTCGGCTTCGGAGCTCGGAGGACAGTGGTGATCATACGCTGGGCCGAGTGCGAGATTCAGCTCGAACGGGTAAAGAAGGAGAGACAATGAGTCAGGCCCACAATGTCGGAAGTCTCGTAGAGAAGCTCAGGCTTGTAACTGGTGGCATTGAGAAGTCAGCGCCCTTTTCGGTCCGTGAAATTGGATGGAGTGTGGGAATCTGCCTCGGCAGTCCCATTTCTTTTGCTTCTACAGAAGATTCGCAGAGGGTTGTCACTAAGCAAGGGTGATTCCGGTCCCGGCGAGCCAACGCCGGGGATGGCAGGTCGTGACTAAAATGTGGATGGGTCAAATTATTGGAAAAACGCTGGAAGCAATGGGTCTTTGATGGCTGAAGACACATCTCTGCGTAATATAAAAGGAGGAGCGCCGGGTGCAAGGAGCTGCAGGGGTTGTCGTTATATGGAGTATTGAGGCAGCCAGGAAGTATTAACATAATGATCTCATATCTAACTATGCGCGTCGATACAACAATCCAGAGCGGCGCCGAAGCTCGACTCCTGAATCAACATGGGAATGCAGTTTCACCTGTGGCGAGCCGAGTGCATGATACTAAATTCCTAATTTATTCAAAATATGTGAGGCGTGCCAGCCCACTTGTCACCCCAGTTGGTCATCGTCCAATAGTTATGATAGCCTAATAATTCCATATCGTTCCATCCACCGCAAATCCAATAGCCAAAGGTGTCGGCAGGATCACCCTTTTGACTACTGGGGAGATCGAGTGACTTCCAGAACCGGCCACGCGTCAATCCGTCTTGTGATTCCACTCTCAGCTTCGAGCCGTACAACTTATTGTACTTATTCAGCAATATAAACCAGGCCCCCCTCTGTATAGCAACGTGAAACTCCTTGCTCGGTCCTGGTTCTAGCAAGCGCAGCATATCTTCCACAGGAGCCAGTACAATGCTCTCGACATATGAGATGCCGTCGACTTGTGCGTCGAACGCTGGGGTGTCAATCCAGCTCTGAATCGAGATATAAAGACTGCGAACATGAGGCAGAGACCTTGGAACCATGGCACACACTTTGTGCAGAGGGCTGTCTTGCCTAGTGGGTTCGGTCCAGAGCAACTTCAAACCATCAGTAATACGGTGATTGCAGAGATCTAGGTTGAAGTTCCAAAGCATTTCGAGGGATGTCATTCTGCTTAGATGTTGTGGCGGAAGGAGAAGTGGAAGGTTTTGTATAAGATCCAAGTCAGAGAAATGGAATGTGTTGGTGCTGTACAAGATATCGACGGCATCCGCATACCTTTTCGGCCAAGGTCAGTAGTGTGTGGAGGAAGAAGGAAAGTGGAGAGTCCTTGACAAACATACGCTTGACGACACGTCAGAAGCCAGCCCATGATGCCGACAAAACACTCAGCGTTATCCGACGAGCCTTCTCTGAGCTCACAACTGCACAAGAGACCTTTCAAACATTCGTCATCGCACGGCTCGATAGTCCGTTCGAATTTGTTCCTGGCCTCTCTCTGCTCTATCTCTCTTGTCGAATATCCCGTGCGACGGTGGCAAACGCACCCAAACCATTGCCATGCCTGGCGCTGCGTCTCATCTGGAACCAACTGAGAGCCCAGTCCACAATGTCTATTCGCTGGTTTCTCCTCTTCTGCGACTTTCGCTGGTGGTCGTCGCTCAAGTGGGTGGCCATACGTCAGGCTAACGTGCAGAGTCTTCCCTCCGAATGCTTCCGTGAAAACCTGTTGGCGCAACTCGTAAGGCAGACGCCCAAAGAGACCGTAATTATTCAGCAGCAGCGAGGGTGCAATTGTCGAACTGAGACGAGATGGCGATGGTGTTAGGGCTCTGGGGCGAGGTGGAGGAAGAAAGGGCAAGGGATCACGCATCGGCTCCTCCGCCTCGCTTTTCGGCCTTCCCTTCGAATTCAATTTCCGTTGAATCCAGTCCCCGATGCCTCCCATTTCTTCACTTTGTTTAATTTGTATGCAATTGCACTGCTTGATGGGTTCTGTGTGTAATAGTTGTCGCGTCAGTGAGGAGGCGTTGTTGAATGGACCTGATTACATGTCGTTTGCCGTGTCTCTTCAGAGACAGGCGACGGCCGCGCGCAAGGAATAGCGGGGTTAATCTGCCCAAATATGTAGAAAGGCACCAAGGAACAGAATCCCTAACGCAGCCCCAGTTTTAAACCCTGTACGTCTTCTGCTTATTTGTCTTGGCGAGGCCACACTGTCTTGGGGTGGCGATCTCACATTTTCCATATGCCATGATCCGTCAACCGGGGCGAAGACGGCAACTCTGTTCAACGATTGCTTCTCGCATTTGACATTGTCGATGATGCCGCCGCTCTTGGACTTGCCCATGCAAACAGATCCTTTGACAGCTTCCTCTATCAATGTTGAGGCGTAGTGTTCACCAGGAGGACCACGAAGTCGATTTTCCACATATTTCTGAGAGTCAATGTTTGAAGGTGAAGATTCAGTCACCGGAATTGTTTAATATAAGGTGGCGCACCACGGACTGTTCACATTGGAGGGATCATGTCTCGGAGACATTGTGACGTGATAACCAATGAAGACGTAGACAGTATTACTGGTCCGTTGCTAAGTTTCAAAGGCATTGAAGTTGGTCTTCACTCATGTGGCCTTCATCTCAATAGTCTTTCTATCTCACGGGTAACGGTGAAATAAAACCCAATTTCTGGCTTCGGAGACTTAATATTTCGGGACTGGTCAACCACTTAATCGGGATCGGCATGATACCGGAAACTTTTCAAGGACTACCCGAACACGAAACTCTGCCCCACCACTATACGCGTATCAGTGAAATTGTGGTGTTGTCTGAGTTCGCACTCGAATTTTCCGTTTTCTTTAAGTTCTCACTGCTCGCCCAGTCATAGTTCATTTCTTGCCGGACACGTAAATCAACAGGAATAATTGCGACAATGGCAAAAACGATGAAGACGTGGCATTACTCTGCCATCCATGGCAATCTAGAAGACAGCTTGACTCTCAAAGACGACGCCCCCGTTCCCGCCATCTTCTCCTTGTCCAAAGACGAGCTCCTCGTCGAAGTCATCAGCGCATCGATCAATCCAGCCGACTACAAGGTCCCGGCCACGCCACTCGTCGGCCGTCTGATGATCTCCCGCCCTGCAACTCCCGGCATGGATTTCTGCGGCCGCGTCGCTGGCAAACATCCATCAAATACCTCCTTCGAAGAGGGTCAACTCATTTTCGGCGGCTATGCTATGATCAACCAGAGAGGCACCCTCAGCCAATACTGCGTGATTCCCATGGCGAACGTCGCACATCTGCCAGAGGGAGTCGATCCGGATCACGCAGCGGCGGGGGGCACCGCCGCGACAACGGCTTACCAGTCCCTCATGCCTAGCACCCTACAAGCCGGCGCGAAGGTCTTCATAAACGGCGGAAGTGGTGGTACAGGGACCTGGGGCATCCAGTTCGCCAAGGCCTTGGGCGCTGAGGTCGTCACGACGTGCTCGGCTGCAAACATCGACCTTTGCAAGCAGCTTGGTGCTGACGAAGTGATCGACTACAAGAAGACAGACATCGTGGCCAGCCTTAAGTCCCGAGGCAATGTCTTTGACCTCGTGATCGACAACGTCGGCAGTACCACAGAGCTTTATGATCATAGTCAGCAGTATTTGAAACCTGGAGGAACATTCGTTCTGGTTGGAGTCGGCGCGAACATGTCTCTTGCCGGCATCTTCTCCACTCTGCTCAAGCAGCTGCGCCCCGCCGTCATGGGACACAAAGGATTTTACTTCGTGCAACAAAAAAATGATCGAAAATTCTTCGAGCAAATTGGACGGTGGATGGAAGAGGGAAAGGCAAGAGCAGCCATTGACTCGACATTTTCGTTTGATCAAGTGCAGGAAGCTTACAAAAAGCTGAGGCAAGGAAGAGCCAAAGGGAAGATTGTGGTTCATGTAAAAGGCTAAAGGATCGAATCTTCAAATTGAGGACTGGTCAAGCTTTTTAAGTTTCTTCTCGAGCATCATCATTTTGCAGTCTTCTCTGTCGAGGCTACCCATGTACGATTGTGATATAATCAATCACGGCTGATATGGAAACAGTCGCGATATTCAGTTTGATCGACGGGGCGCACAAGGCACTGGAAATGAATTCATGAGGGCATACGAAAAGCGAAGTAATGACCATGTGGGCCCTGTTGTATTTCTAAGAGATCTATACCCATCACGTATCTCAATGGCTTTTTGGATCCCCGGCCTGCCACTCGGGTTGTGTTCAAGGCGTCCCCCATTCCTCGTGCAGTCTCAGCCACGGCAGTACCTTTAATTGCCCCATCCCCGTTGCACATGAAATAGCATGTTCTCGTAATCCAGCCCGTCCAAAACTGTGGTCAATCTGACTCTGCCGCCACAACCTGACCATCCCAACCTCTTGATCGAGTATTGGGTTAGTTGGGAGAAAGAGATACGTGGGCCGACATGGGCTCGGTGTATTTACAGTACACTCATAGGGGACGGACAAGACATCTGCATCATCCCCAAGATAGCTTCGGTTGTGAATGGGCCAATGAAAAGATTGAAATTACGTCTGGGCGATATTTTCAGCTCAGCCTGCACCCGAGGCTGTTACACACACGATGCACGGCAACGCAATAGATCCAGAGAAAAAGACGGACAAGACTGACGATGTTGCACTGGTCGTCCAGCCGAGGGGGCCTGATCAGCAGCCTGATTCGCGTCAACACACCCTCATCGCTGTCCGACAACCAATTTCATCGGCTTCTGGTGCTCGTGCCGTACTTGGCACTGGCGCAGCCTCACCCGGCCGCATTTTGTCGACGCATGTAAGCCACCTATTTGGGGTCCCAGGCCGTGTGGTGCCAAGTGTTCACGGCGTCTCTGCTGTCCTGGGCGTCTCCAGGCTCTATTATTTGACCCCTTCTCTTTTTGCAAAATGTTTCACGATCTGGTGCCATTGCGTCCGAGATTGCGTCATGAAAATGCACTTCTGCCCGGATGCCGAATGCTGTGTAAACTGGACTTGGCTACGGCGCTTTCCTTGGGTATCAGCCAGCTTTGAATGCCTCGATGTGCCTTGGGGGCTTCCTTAAGGCTGACGCCCATACTTGTAAGTGAGCTACAAGTATCGCAAACATCCACGACAGGCAAATAGAAACACCACTCGGAACACTATAGGGAAGCTTCTCCATTCCCTCAGTTTCACTATCAACCTCGAAAATCTGACATGGCGGGGAACCTCACTCAACTCCAGTGGGTTCCGCCACCCATCGGAACTTGGAATCTCACGGCAGACTGTCCTTCCTATGCTAGATTTGTGAGCACTATCATTCGAAGGTCTGACGGAACGATGGTGGATGTGTGTAATTTCGATGTCGATGCACTCCATGAATACGTTGCCTCCTCAATACCATCTACATATCAGAAGTCGGATCAGAACTTCACCAGGACGCGCACCGCAATGTGGTATCTGTCAGTTTGCGAAAGGCCGACAAATTCGACACAATCCTTTCAAAGCTTCAGAGATCATTCTTACCTTACTTCACTTGATTTCCACAACAATCTTTCTTCAATGATAGATCAGGCGCAGTTAGGTCAAGGTGCCTGTCTTGCAGATCTTCTTTCCTCTCTGGATGTCAAGGGAAACGCCGACATGGCGGGTATCGGAGTGAGTAGAATTATTCTATCACAACTGCAACAGAACTTAAGGTTTGACTAGGTCATGATGTCTTTCTGCATTGAAGCTTTGCTCATAATCGCCTTCCTCACATCATTTACCGCCGCGCGTTCACGGCGCAGTAGAGTACCACTGAGCCGAGGAAGGAAGATGTCAGACGCTTTCAGGGCCGTCCTTCCGACGTTTTATTGGAGCTCGGTGCTTCTAAGTCTCGGTATCACGGTTGCCTCGCTCAAAGCCAGTGCCGAGGCTTTGAGAGGCGGCAGGGACGCCCAACTGGACAGTTGGAGAAAAGGGGAATCGATCTACAGCCCCTATGACACGCAACTGGCAGCGATGGCATCCCTCTTCAGCGCACTACCTCCTTTCATGGCCGGGATCCTGCTTCAGCAATCCAGTCGCCGGAGGCGTCTGCTTAACGCTATAATTTCATCCTTTCTCTTAATCCTTCCCATGATGGCGTTTAATATCATATGGTCGTTATGGGAGTCTCCATGGGGTGATAGGAGTGACGCAGAGCTAGTGACTAATTTGCTGTTCAATGATATGATAGTTCTGACATTCTACACTATGGCGGCATTTTCTTTACTTGGCTCCACAATATTCATCGGCTGGATTGTGTTTCTCTGTCGCTACAAGAGATACGGTTTGACCAAGGTCCCATCACGTCGTTCAACTTGCATGGAGGTCTCCACATGGCTGGTTCAATTTGTTTTGTTAGCAATGATGATAAGTGCACTCATTCTCTTCTTCATCATCCGGGCCAAGATTATCGGCGCTGGGGATAACTCGCAACTCGAATGGGGCTTTGGCCAGGTCTTAGCGTTGACAACTTGGATTCCAGTCATGGTGGACTTTGTTTACACCATATTTG
Source organism: Diaporthe sp. HANT25 (assembly GCA_013435955.1). Lineage (NCBI taxonomy): Eukaryota > Fungi > Ascomycota > Sordariomycetes > Diaporthales > Diaporthaceae > Diaporthe > Diaporthe sp. HANT25. The sequence goes on along the minus strand of JACBFG010000023.1, from coordinate 12,130 downwards.
GTAAGTTCTATATATCTGGCCTGATTATACTTTACTATAGGAACTGATAAATCGATCAAGTAGGAATGAAGAGAGGTTTGGAAGGACACTTGCCCGGAGACTACAGCGTTGTTCAACAGCAGAGGGATTGAGAGAACAAGGGGAGCCAGTTAGAGAAAGGCCAGCAAAGCCAGGAACGTGGGTTGCCAAAGGGAAGACGCTGCTAAAGCAAAGTCCATTGAATCAAAATCGATTGGCCTACGTGTCTCTTCCATATAAAACAACACAGACAGCAACCAATCTCGAAATAGATTATGGATAACGGGCTTCCGAGTCGCTATCCTAGTTATTCTAAGCCGCTGTTCTACTATGTATATCAGATGAGCCGCCCTCATCTTATCTAAGTACCATCTATCTCACGCATTCTATCATACCAGCGAGCATTCCATCCCTAAGAGGTTCATCTCCGCACACCTCAAACCTTAAACCTGAACCCATGAGCGGCCGCCGCACCAGGCGCAGCATTGATAGCACCCGGGACGTAGATTCCCCTATCAAGCTTCTTATTCAGGCGCACAAGCATGACCCTCAGCACGGTCGCGGCACAAATCGCTATAAAAGACGTGGCGCTGTTCACAATGAATGCAACCGTGTACGCTGGCCCGGCGCTGTTGGGGTACATGTAGCTCGCATAGATGCTGCTCGAGTTCGACACGGCATTGATGAACGCCAGAGCGGCGGCGCGCTTGGCCGGTGGGCGGGGGATGGTGTTGCTGATCCAGGCGAGGGCCACGACGTAGCCCGAGTACACGGACGGGACCATGAGACACATGCTGACGTAGCGCGGTGCCAGGGACGAGGTCGTCGCGGCGAGGACGAATGAGGCAACCGCGCAGAGTAAGGGGATGGTGACGTGCAGGTAGCGCTCTCCTGTGCGGTCGGCGTGCAGGGCGTTGCAGTAGGTCGCGATGACGGCGATGACGTAGGGGGGCGCGGTGAGGAGGAGGGAGTAGACGTTTGAGTAGCCCAAGGTCTTGACGACGGTGGGGAAGAAGTTGGTGACTGAGCCTGAGGAGACTATGCAGAAGAGGAGGATCATCTACTCGGGTTGGTTCTGTGTTAGTACATGCGCAAGATCGGAGGCCAACGTAACGAATCATGGGTGAGTCTTACCAGCACATAAGTCTTCACGTCCACGAACGCGAGTTTGGCACCCTGCCAGAAGCTCTGATGCTCGCTGTCGACCCAGTCGTCCTCGCCAATATCCTCCTCCAGCCTCCAGACGGCCAGCTGCCTCTCCTCCTCGGACAGCCACATGGTCGTCCTGGGGAAGTTGGGGAGCACGAAGAATGCGCCAAATGCCACTACGACGGTGACAACTCCCTCGATGATGAAAAGCCATTTCCACGCCCGCAGACCCCCGGCGCCGTCCATATTTCCCGTGATACCAGCTGATATCAGCCCCGAGAAGGCGCCCGAGATGAGAGCCCCACTATAAAGGACAGACGTTCTGAAGCCCAGCTCCTTCCGGGTGTACCAGCAGGACAGGTAGTAAAGACATCCTGATCACGGTACGATTATTAGGGTATTTTTCTTGGCATTGGCGAATATCAGAAAAGAAGCAGACGAGATACGCACCTGGAAAATAAGCAGCCTCCACAAAACCGAGGAAGAACCGGATGGCCAGCAGCCCAGCGGCATTATGGCACGACGCGGTTGCGGCCGAGATGACGCCCCAGACGATCATGCACGCTGGCAGATACAGTGCCGGCTTTCCAAGCTTGTTGAGGAACAGGTTGGAAGGGATCTGCATCAGCAGGTAACCCACGAACAGGATGGACACGGCCGTCTCGTACTCGGTCGACGACAGGCCGAGGTCCTCCTCCAGCCCGGCGAGCTTTGCCGCCGCGATGTTGTTTCTGCATGCAAGTGTGGCGGTCAGTCACCAGTGGGCGAATCTTTCCTCTTTCGCGACGTGGTTGGGTGGGTCCCACCAATCTCACGATTCCCCGCGGGGAAAAAAAGATGGGACTTGAAGTCTGGGGATGTGGAGCCCTTCTCGGGCGGGGGGAAAGTGGGCTTGACCAACCTGTCGATGTAGTTGAGGATGTACATGAGGATGATGGCGGGCATGAGCCTCAAGTCGATCTTCCTCTTGAGTTTGGTTTCGAGCTCCAGTCTTTCCTCCATGGACATGTTGAGCAGGAACTCTGGCGGCTGGAGGCCCCGTCGGACGCCGCTGCTGGCACCTGTCTGAGGTGGGACTTGCGACGAGTGAGCTGCGGGGGCTTTGCTGTCGTCGTCAATGATGTTTGCGCTGCCGCTGCCGCTTCCACTTCCATTGCCGTCATCCTGCCCGTGCCTGAGGTCTTCGACCTCAGCGACTGAGTCGCCTTTGTCCGACATGGTGGGCGCCAGCGATGATTGAGCTGGTGCCTCTGCTCTGTGGAGACTGCGCCCTTGGCGGTGATTCCCTAATGTAAAGTGGCACGAAGGGTCCGTACCACAAGATGAGAGCCAGAGGAAAATATGCAAGAAAAGAGATCGCCCTCGGTCACATCTGTGTCATGATAAGACACGCGCCGAGCTGCTTATTTATCATATTTATCGCGGGACGTCGCAACCCACTACCGCATCAAGGGCCAACTCCAACGTAGCAGTCGCACAAAACAACCCTAGTCAGTCCCCCGCACAAGGTTCAGGGTCGGACTTCCGCTCTAGGACATACCGTCCAACAGGGACACGGGAAGCGGGTAGTGGCCCGCAGGAGTTACCACGGCTAATCTTCTCGGCCCAGGGATGATGGAAGAACACCTGGCGGCGCTGGCTAAGCAGGCGTGGCAGGGTCCAAAACCTGGGGGCGATCCACTGTTCCCCAGCCTTCGACGACGACGTGCTGATGAGACGATGCGGGTGCTGTGATTCATCCACTACAGTACAGGAGAGACCAACTCTGCAGTATTTCTGTCTAACACTCCGGAACGTGGAAAGTAGAGACCCTGAAAGAAGACTCTTCCAAGGTAACCTGCCCTGCCATCAATGCAACGACCTTTATCCGGGGCAACCAGCGTCGCCTTCCGGATAAGCTTCCCATTACCACTGCAAAGGCCCGAATGGAACGGCCGAACGAGACCCTTAAGTCAAGTTACACGGCGTCCAGCGACATGTATCCCGTGATCAGGCCGTATATAGACTCTATAAATCTAGAAGTACTAGAGAGTATACCTATAGAATTCAAGTATAGAATTTAGTTAATTATAACTACTTTTATAGCTACTAAAGCCCCCTAGCCTAGTATTATATAATAAAAATAAAGTTTTATTAATACTATAAATTACTACTAATTAAGTATATATTTTTTATTATATTTATATACTAATAATACTAAATCTTAAGTAAATATTTAAACTTATATTAAAAAAATATAAGTATTTATAATATTTACTATTATAATAATACTAAAGTTAATATAAAAAGCTTATATATTATATTTAATTAATCTATATATATTTTAATATTCTTAAAATATATTTTTTATTATATTAGCTTATAGTTTATAAAAGCTATTAATTTAAAATAAAACTTTAAATAAATACTTAATTTAATTTAATTTTTAGTTTAAAATATTAATATTAATATAATTTTATAATTTAATTAAAAAAATATATATTAAAAATTAATATATTTAAATAATTTTTAATATATATTTTTTTTATAATTAAATAAAATATATATTAAATAGTAATTAAGTAAATATTAAGTATTAATTTCTTAATTATATTTTAAATAATTAAATTTAAATAATACTTATAACTTATAAAATAATATATATTTATATAAAGGGCTTAAGCTAAAAGCTTAAGCTATAAGATAGGAAAAGAGCTAGGCCTAACCTAACCCCTACTCTCTTATATAATAAATATATATATATATAATATAAAGCTAAAAAGGAGCTCCTTAAGGGCCCTTTTTACTTTTTAAGTATTATAATTTATAATTCCTTTTAAAACCTTTTTAATAGCTACTTAAAGCTAATTCCTTAATATTAAATTATAATTTTTAAACTATATTAGTATAAATAAATAGTAAAAATAGTAAACTTTAATTTAATAAATAGAATTTTTATTTTTATTTAAAGCTATTAAATTAAGATATTTTAATATATTTTAATTTTTAATTATTAACTTACTTAAAATTTCCTTTAACCTTTTTAGCTACTTATAATAGTATTATTTAAGTCTTAAAATAATATTATTACCTTTCTTTTTATAATAATACTTTAATACCTTATAAAACTTAAGTTATAAGCCCTTATATAAGTCTTAATAACTTTTATATATAAGCTACTTTTAATAAAGTTCTTCTTTAATAATAACTAAAATAACTTCTTTACTTAATAGCTAATAATATAATATAAACTTATATTTAATAAGGACTTTATTAAAGAGCTATAGAATTATTAAGTATTTTTATAAAATTATTTTTTTATAAAGATTTAGTTTTATATTATAGCTTTTTATAAGTAAGGTAGCTTTTAGTATAATTATAATATAAACTTATTCTTTATTTATTTAAAATATTATTATAGTAATTTATATTAAAAAACTATAATATTAATAAGACTTAAGTTTTTTTATATATAAAATTAAGATAGTTTTTTTTAGTTTTATATTTAATTTAAATAGCTTATTATTTAAACTAATAGCTTAAAATAAATAAATAAGATTAAGCTAAATTATTTTTAAATTTACTTATTTTTATAACTTTAAGATATAGCTATAAGAATAATTATTTTTTAGAATTAATATATTATTACTATAAAGGCTTATTAATATATTATATATAAGTTAAAAGTATAAAATATAAAGTAATAATATTAGTAAGGTTTAGTATTATTATAAGATATAAAAATTATAAAATAGCTTTAGAGTTTTAAAAAAGATATAGTAATAATAAATATAGTAATAATAAAGGCCTTCTTTAATTAAAAAAAAAATATAAAGTAAATATAATTAAGGCTTATATTCTTTTTTTAGCTATATACTTAGGCTTATTTTTAAGCTTATTAGATTTTTAAAGTAAAGAAAAAGATTTATTATAGCTATAATAAGTACTTATAATATAGCTAATAAAAGTACTTTATAGTTACTTATTATTTTTTATTAGTTATAATATTAACTTAAATTTAGATTTTAAAGACTTTAATATTAATAAAGAATTTTTTAAATTTAAAAAAAAATAGCTTTTAAGTAAAATCTTTTTTAAAAATATAAGGCCTTTTACTAAATCTAGTTTATATATACTTAGTTTTAATAAATATAAAATAAAATAAATAAACTTTTTTTTTTAATTCTTATAATTATAAATTATAAGTAAATTATTATTACTTAAGTAAATAATAAGTATAATTATTATATTATAATAAATAAGTAATAAGTATAAAGAACTAAGTTATAATAAATTTAGCTACTTACTTTAAGAAATTTAAAAATAATAATTAAAGCTTTATAAAATTAATATATTACTTATATAATTTACTTTATATTTAACTTTAATACTTAGTAAGCTTTTATAATAACTTATATAATTCTTAAAATAAATTAGTTACTTTTATTAAAACTTTTTTAATTTTATTATTATAAAGTATTTTTAAATATAATATAAAGCTAAATAATTATTAAAATAATAATAAACTTAATAATTTAAAAAAAAAGCTAATAAAGATTTATATTTTTAATTAAATTAATATTTAAAGTAATAATAAAAGTATAAATAAATTACTTTATTTATAACTTAAGTTTTAATATTATATTAATTAAGATAAGCTTTAATAAAATTATATAAATCTTATAAATTACTATATTATACTTTAAGAATTAAGTTAAGGTATAATAAGAAAAAATAAAATTCTTATTAAAAAAAGTATATAACTTTATAATATTATTTAATAAAAAATAAGCTTTAGCTTTATTTTTATATAAAAACTAGTTTAATTATTATATTTACTTTTTATTTAATAAAAATAACTTTACTTTAGTTTTATTTTAAAAATTATTTTATAATATATCTTAAGATTAATTATTAAAGCTATAATAATAAATTATAAAATTTTATAATAAAAAATAAGTATAAGCTAGCTTTTTACTTATTATAATCTTAGTATTTTTAATTTAAAAAGTTAGTAAAAAGTAATAGTTTTATATTAATTATTATATTTTAAATAAAATTATATAATAAAATTATTATTTACTTTTTTTTATTAAAAAAATACTTTATTTTTTTTTTTAAGATTAAATAATTTATAAAATTTAATATTTATATAGTATTTTATTATATTTAAATTATAATAAAATAAAAATATCTTATTATATTTTAAACTTAATTTAAGTTATTTAAATAATTAATTACTTTTTTTAAGCTTTTTAGTACTTTTATTATATTTTAATAATATATTAACTTAATACTAAAAAATATCTTAAATAATTATATTATAACTTATTTAAATAATATTTTAATATTCTTTATAAGCTTATAATAAAATTATATAAAAAAATTAAAAATATTTTAACTTAATTATTTATAATTAGCTTAAATTTAAATTAAAAAAAATATAAATTTATAATTAAAAAGATTAAATACTTTAGCTTTATTATTATAATTAATATTAAAATATAAATAAATTTTAAAAAAATTTAAATAATTTAAAATTAAAAAATATTATAAATAATTTAAAGAATATATAACTTTATTAATTTTATTAATTTTTATTAAAATTTTATTTAAAGCTTTTTTATAATAATTAAGCTTTTATTTTATTTTATAATTAAAAGAATTATATTTTAATAAGAATTAAATAAAAATTTAATTTTTTATTATTTAAAATAAGTATTTATTAAAGTATTAATTTTAGCTTAATAAAACCTTAATCTTAATATTATAATAAAAATAAATTACTTTAAAACTACTTTAAATACTTACTTTTTAATTTAAAAAAAAATTTTATACTTTATTATATATTATTTTATATACTTTTTAATAATATAATATAATTATTTTATTTATAATAAGAAATTATTTATAATTATAAAAGTACTTAAAATATAATTATTTATACTTTAAAATATATTTTATTTATTTATAATATTAATAAATTATAAAAATTTAAAGTATTTTATATAATTTTAGTTTTTTTTTAAATATTAAGTATATTAAGCTAAAATATTATTTTTTTTATTATTATTTTTATTATTATTTTAATATATAAATATAATAGCTTAATATTTTATTAAAATAAAAGTAAAATAAAGCTAAAATAATAAAAAATAAAATAATAATAGTTTTTTAGCTAATTTTTATTATAATTTTAAAATAAAACTTTTTTACTTTAATTTCTTAAAAAACTTAAATTTTTAATAATTTAATATTTATAAAGTTATAAAATAAAGATATTATAAGAAATTTTAAATATTAAATTTAAGTTAAAGTAATTTATTTTAAATAAAAATCTTTTTTAAAAAAAATAAAAATAATTACTTAAATAATAAATTATACTTTAAATATTAATAAAACTTTATAATTTTAAAATTATTTTTAATTTTTAAATTAAAAATTATTAATTATAATAATATTATAATAAACTTATAACTTTTTTATTATAAGTTACTTAAGATAAAAAAGAATATTTTAAATTTTTTTATATAATTTTTATTAAAATAATATATTACTTATAATTTAATATTTTATATATAATTATAATATATATTATTATATTTATTTAAGCTAAAGGCTTTAATAAAGTCTTTTTTAACTTATTTTCTTAATAAATTAATATTAAATTTAAATTTTTATTAATTTTATAATAAACTTATTAGTTTAAAAAGATAACTTATATTATTTTATAATTATTATAAATTACTTATTTAAATAAATTTAGCTAAAGATAATATAATTTATATTTATAAAGAATTATATTAATTAATTTATAAAATATTAATAATATTATTATAGTTTTCTTATATTTATTATTAATAATTATAATTTTAATTAAATAAAAATATTTTAAGTTTTTTTATATATTTAAGTAAAAATAAAGTAATTTTTATTTATAATATATTACTTTAAAATAAATAATAAAATAAAATAAATAAATTAAAAAATATAAAAATACTTATATTATATTATTTTTTTTATAAGATAATTAACTTTAATATTTATTAATATATTAAATAGTTTTAAATAATAAAGATTTATTAATAATTAAATAAAGCTTAAACTAATTAATTAATAAATTTAATATATAAATAATTTTAAACTTATTAAATATAATTATATTAATAAATAACTTTAAAAATTAAATTATTATATTTTTAAATTACTTTTAAATTAATATAAATATTACTTAAGTTATTATTATTTTTATTTAATAATAATAAAAATAAATAATTAATTAGTATTAATAATTTATATAATAATATTAAATTAATAATAAAATATAGCTTTTATTTTATTATATTTAAATTATAAGATTTATAAAGAAATTAAATTAGCTATATTAAAAGTATATTATAATAAAAATCCTTATATTATAAATTATTACTTTAAATATATTAAAATAAATATATTTTATATTTAATATAAATTAAGTTAAGTTTATAATAAATAATTTATTATTATTTTAATTTTTTATAAATACTTAATTAAGCTTAATTTTAATTTTTAGCTTAAATAATAAAAACTTAATAAAAAATAAAAAATATTTTATAAAGAAAATTTTAATAATTAAAAATATATTAAAGTAATTATAAAATAATATACTTTAATATTAAGTTTATATAAAATAAAAATAATAAAATAATTTAATATAAAAATTTATTAAAAATTTAATAAAATTAATAATTTTTATTAAGTTTAAATTTTAAAAAAAAGTTATTTTTATAATTATTAAATTATAATTTTAAATAAATATTTAATTAAATTTATAATAAAACTAATTAAAATAAAAATATTTATAATTATAATATATTATAAAGCTAAATTAATAATAAATTAACTTAGTATTTATTTTAAAGCTTTTTTAAAATAAGCTTATTTAATTATTTTATTTTTTTTAATTAATACTAAATAAAATATATTAATAATAAAATTTAAATTTATAATTTTATTTATATATAAATACTTTTTATTAAATAAAACTTATTATATATTTACTTTATTATTAAAATAAATTATTAAAAATATAATATAAAAAATAATATAATAATTTTATAAAACTATAATATAATTATAATTCTTTTAAAATTTCTTTATTTATTATTTATTTAAATAAGTATATTAAAAATTATTAATATTAAAGTATAATAAATAAAGTATTAAAAAAAAACTAGTATAAGTATATAATAATAAAAATTAAATTTATAAATTTATTATTTAAAAATAAAGCTTTTTATTATTTAAATTTATTATAACTTTAATATAATTATTATTAGCTATTATTATAGCTTTAATTAATAAATAAAAAGTTATTTTTTTAATTTTTATTTTTATTTTTTTTAAATTTATAATAATTATAATAATAACTTAAATTATTACTTTAATTTAAATAATTTATTAATATATTAAAAATAATAAAAATAATAATAAACTTTTTATAATTTTAAATTTTAGCTTTTATTATATAAGCTTAAAACTATATTAATATTAATATAAAATTAAAATAAAAATATTTTTATTTTAAAGTAATTAATTAAGTTTTCTTAATAATTATTTATTATTTATATATTATTATTTAAAGCTATAAATACTTTAATTATATTTTAAGTAAAGTAGTTTATTATTTAAGTATTAATATTATTATAGTAAGTTAAAATTATATTTTTTTTATTATTAAAAAAAAAGCTATAATTAATTATTAAAGTATATAAAATATTAAAAAAATATTTAATTAAGTTAATTATATATTTAAAATATAATTATAAATATAAGTACTTAATATAATAATAAGTAAAATAAAAAGTAGCTTATTTAGTATAATAAATAATACTTAAGTAAAATTATTAATAATATAAAAAAACTTTATAAATAATATAGTTTTATTATTTTTTATAATAATAATTAACTTAACTTAATATAAAATTAAAATATAAAACTTATTAACTTTAATTTAATAATAAAAAATATAATAATAATTTTATATTAATAATAAACTAATAAATAAATATATTTATTAAATATACTTATATTTATAATAATAATACTTAAAATAAAACTTATTATATTTACTAAAGTAATACTTTAAGACTACTTTAGTATTAATAAAAGTACTTAAATAAAATTAATATAAAAAATTAATTTTTTTAAAAAGTTATTATTTTTTATTATTAAAATTATTAATAATTTAATATTTACTTATAATATAATAATTTTATTATTAATTATTATTTATATAAAACTTATATTAAAATTAAGCTAAGCTTAATTTATAATAAAATATATTTAAATAAATATACTTTAAAATAATTATTATTATTATAATAAAATAACTTATTATTATTATTATTATTAATAATAATTATATTAAAACTATTATATTAATCTTTATATTTTATAATAATAGCTATATTATTCTTTTTTTTACTTAATAAAATATAAAAAAATATAATTAAAGAATTAAATAAGTATTAATATATTAAAAAAGATTTTTTTTAATAAAACTATAATAAAATAATTATAAAGTTATTAAGAAATTAAAAGAATATTAATATATTAAAATAAGGCTTTTTAATAATATAAATATAAAATTATTAAAAAACTAAAAAGATATTAATATATTAAAATAAGGCTTTTTAATAAAAAATAATAATAAATATATATTAATTATAATAATTATATATTAAAAAAAGAATAAAAATATAAAAAAACTAAAGTAGTATTATATAAGCTAAAATAATCTTTTTAATAATATTAATATTAAAAAAAAAGTAATATATAATTAATAAAAATATAAGTATATAATAAATATAAAATAAAATTAAGCTAATTAATTTAAAATAAAAAAAAAACTATAATAATAATAAAGTATTATAAAATAATAAAAAATTAAATATAAAAAAGTATAATATTAATAATATTAAAATTATAAAAAAAAAATAAGGTTAATTATATAAAGACTATAATAATATTAAAATAAATATAAAAAAAATAAAGAATTAAAATATAATTATAATTATTATAAAGCTAAAGTAATTATAATTTAATAATAAAATATATAAATTATATATTATAATATATATAAATTTTTTTATAATAAGATTATATTATTAATATATATAGCCTTATATTAAAAATAAATATAATTAAAATATAATATAATAAATATATTATATAATATATTATATAATAATATATATATAAATTAAAATTATAATATAAATAATATATATTTAAATTTTATTTTATTAAGCTTATAATACTTATATAAAGAATAAAAATAAAAATTATATAAGTAATAAAGACTATATTTAATAAATTTAATTTAATTAGCTATTAAATTTTAAGTAAGTTTTAAATAAATATATAATAAAACTAGTTTAAAATAGCCTTTAATATATATAAGAGCTTATATAAAAAAAAAAAAATTATATAAAAAGCTTAAGTTAAAAGCTTAAATTATAAAATAAAAAAAGAATTAAACTTAGCTTAATTTTTATTCTTTTATATAATATATATATATATATATATAATATAAAGCTAAAAAAAAGCTTCTTAAAGATTCTTTTTATTTTTTAAGTATTATAATTTATAATTTTTTTTAGAACCTTTTTAATAGCTATTTAAAGCTAATTTTTTAATAATTTAAAAATAAATAAGTCTTTATAAGTTAAAAAATATTATTTATT
>JACBFG010000022.1:127355-181159 GCA_013435955.1 Diaporthe sp. HANT25 | reverse complement strand
ATTAAAATACTTTTATTATATAACTTAAGCCTTTAAATTACTTAAAATAAATAAATATAAAGATATTATTTCTTAAAAAGATCTATCTTTACTTTTATAAATAAATAATTTAAATTACTAAGTAGTAATTTATTACTTATTAAGACTATATAAAAATAATTAATTAACTTATTATTATTATAAAATTAATATTATAAGATAATATAACTAATATATATATTTATTACCTTATTAATTATATTTAAAATAAAAGTTAAAATAAATAACTTAATAACATAGCTATACTTTAATATTATAAATTTAATAAGCTAATAATATTATTATAAATAATTATAAAAATAAATTTTAATTTTAATAAGTAAGTTTATTTTAAGATAAAAAATATATTTATAAAGAAGTACTTAAACTTTAGTAATTTAATACTTTTAAAAAAAAATTAAAATACTTATAATTATACTTTAAAGCTATAAGATTTATTTTAAGTAAATTAAAAATTATATTAAAGCTAAATTAAAGCTTAAAAATAAGTAAATAAAAAAGAAAAAAGAAAAATAACTAAAAAAATTCTTTATTAAAAATAATATTAAGTAATTTTAGTAAAAAGCTAAAAGTCTCTTATAATTAACTAGTAAAATAACTATAATTAAATAAATATAATTAAAGTATATAATAATAAGTTTTTAGTAACTCTTATACCTAAAAGAAGTTAATTTAATTTATATTAATAAATTAATTAATAAATTAAAAATAAACTTATTTATTTTAAAAAAAGAATATTTATAAAATATACAATATTTTAATTATAACTTTTTTTAAAAAATTTATTTTTTATAATTATGTTTTATAATATTAATATATTTATTAATAATAAAATTAGTATTTTTAAAAATTATTAAATAATTATAATAAATAAATAAATAACTTTAAATATAATAAAATTGAATAATAAAATTAGTAATAAAATAAAACTAATAATAACTTTAATATAATAAATTAATTTTATTTTTAAAAATAATAATATTATTTTTTAGTTTTTTAATAATAATAATATTTATAATAATAATTTTTAATAAATTATTAGTTATTAAAATTAATAGCTAATAAAAAAACTTATAAAATAAAATTAGCTTTAAAAGTATTAATATTAAATAAATATAGCTATATTTATAAATAAAGTATTATTAATAGTTTTATATTTAAATAAAGTATTAATAATTAAAAAATAATATATAAAGGTTATAAGAATTATTAATTAGTTATTATAAATAAATTTAATATATAAAAACTTTTTTAATAATAATAATAGTAAAAAAAGTATTTAAAATAAGATTATAGTTTATATAAATTAAATAAGTACTTAATTACTAGTAATTTAGGTAATTTATATATTAAAAACTATTATAAAAATTATATTATTATAGAGATAATAATAGTAATTAATTAATATATATATAGAGTTAAAATAATGTTTTATATAGTAAATTTAGTAGTAACCCCTTGTATGTATATTTGTATAGATATACTATCTGTTTTTATAGATGCGAATATCTGATTTCTATATGTGTTGATCTTGACGATCTGCCGCTGTGATACGAGCCAAGTGCCGGCATCTCGGTCCCGAGGGCGTAGCGTGTGATTTCTCGGGACGTCCGAGCCAGTCGATACTCTATATTTTACCTCAGCCTCAGTATCGGATAGTAAGCATACTAGTCTACAGCGTGACTTGCTTTCTGCGAGACGGACACAATGAGGCGGTTCCCTAGCGCAAGTACAGGTGGACAGTCAAATCAAACATGTCAGGAGACCGGCGAGGTAACGCTTGCATATTGCGCGGGCGCGAACAGTGCATGAAAAGCATGTCACAAATTTGCGATGGGGAAGAGAATTTGAGATGTAACACAATTCAACCCTAATCACTACACAGCAGATTACTCATTTGTCCACGTGCAACACTAACCCCGTGTCGACTGGAACCGCCACCCATCTACACCATCCCCCAGCCCACGACGAACCCACGCTAGCTCCGACCGTGACCAGCCGGGTCCAGGATCGTCGAGGGCGAGAGTGATGGCGGGAACCTATAAAAAGAAGAAAGTTTTTCCATCAGCACAAAGCTGGTGAGTCGCAGGAAAGAATCTCGAAGGAAAAAACCGCGAGTTGCTCCAAGTACGGCACTGAATCATCTTCGCAAAAAAAGGATGCTCAGTTCAGGCGCGCGCCACATATCATCACAATACCCACCTTTGGGTTTGTCCATGACGAAAATACCCTGCCCTCCCACGACTGTGAGCATCGCGGGCACCGCGGCAGTGCACTGCCCGGAGCAGCTTGCCACAGGTACTGGGGAACAGGACGGGAAACTGAGACAATGAGAGGGCGAGTGCTCTGAGAAGTGATGCTGGATGAGTGATTTGGGTTGAGACAAAGACTTGAATGTAAATGAGGAATGGCAAGTGTCATCAAGGGTGGTCAAGGTGCCGCCTGATGTGTTGTGGTGGTCGTGATTGTTTGTGTGCGTTACTGCGAGTGTTGACTGCGACGGAGATGAGGAGGTGGAGAGAAAAGACGAAGAAGATAGAAGGGCCCGGAGAAAGAAGCGAGATCATTTAAAAGGTCACCAGAGAGACTCGTCCAACAAGAACATTGCAAGAGTAGGAAAGAGCAGACGCAGGATCCGAAGAATCAGCGTCCACTGCTCCCGTCGATATTGATGGCATAGACAATCAAAGGAAACACCCACGCAGGAGTTCGCTCTGCCAAGCGGCAGGAACAAGCAGATATCACCTCTATCCGGTGACGCACAGGCAAGTGCCATCTTCCGATGGTAGGCAATAAGCGAACCTTGCAGTTCCTTACGTTTGGATCCTCAGGGAGCGTGGCATCCGCGGACGCGAATTTGAGATAATGACTAGAATTATCAAGTACTTCTTACGAAGTGGCACGTTTGTAGTTGTACACCTTTTGCTCGTCTAGGAAATTGATAAGCAGTTACAAGAGATAGAAAGCCCAACATGGGTTAATCGCCTTTGTATATGGTGACCTAACCAAATGTTCTTCCCCACTGCTAACATGCAGCTGGAAAAGAATTCTCGCTTTGCTAGATGTGGCCTCAAATCACGGCTGCTGCGTTTGCCCTGGGTGACGGATGTGTGACCCATCACTTATACACGGAAGGTGGGAGTTGGATGCCACTGACTTCATAGGAAGGGTCATTTGCGGCATCTGTCTCCATTCACCCTTGCCTTGGTGGCCAGCGTCTGGGGTGAGGGTTCAACTGGTCCTCTCTATTTTCCCCGGTGGAACAAAAAAACGGTCGAGCAAGTCAACAGACCCCGGACAAAGCGACCACCCATTCCCTGACTATTCCTTCCGCTCCACGGCCAAAGGTCGTGTAGTATGCTTGCCTGACTGACCGCAAAGGATATAGAGAGGGCCAGGTCCGAAGAAACTTCCTGCCTCTTGACGCCCCAATATTAGCCCCAGGTGCCCTCGAGGCCGGTAGTCACGAATGACTCAACTGGAGTGACTGTGAGACAACGAGAGGGTGAGAGCTCCAAATGATGGTGATCGGTGACTGATTCTGGATTGCGACAAATACAGAGGCGAGGATAGGGGATGGCAAGTGTCGTCAAGGGTGGTCAAGGTGCCGCCCGGGTGTATGGTGGCTGTCGTCTTCCTGGTTGTTTTTGTGCGTTGCTCCGATTGATACGGCCTAGCGTGCGGCACAGCAGACGAGCGACCAGGGGAAAGGGGGACGGATCAGGCCTCCCTCGCATCTGATCTTGCGATCACGATTTCTCGGCACAAACTCTCACGGTCCTAATTAGGCGCTTTCGATTCAGCTCAACTCTGCATGCATCGACTCTCTGAGAGATCCCACAAGCTGATGGCCGACTTGATCGTTCTCCACAGTCTGATGGGAGCATGAAGCAAGGGACATCAGAGAATGTCGACTAGCCCGGGTTCATCAGGGACATCTCAAATCTGTGAATATGAGTTCACAAGGCACAACCTGCCGCTGCTCCAACGGCATGGAAACGTCGCACATATCGCGAGGGATGGGGCAGATACCTGCGCCATCTCTGTACCTGGGCCTGCCCGGGCTGCTCGCCCAGGAAGAAGCGGCCAGGGGCCCCGCGACACCTTGTGGATGCACCGCGAAGAGATCATCAGCTTGTTCTGGGCCCAGGATCTTCCTTTGAAAGCCGTTCAGGAGATTATGGAACGAGAGCATGGATTGGTTGCGAGGTGAGCAGTCGACTGACCTAAAGGTCGAGAACCCCCTTGCAGCGTACTTGGCGTTGTTAACCATCCCCAGCATCAAGGTCTACAAGTCACACCTCCGGAGGTGGGGAATCCGTAAGAACCTCAAGAGGCATGAGGCCCTGGAGCTGGCCGCGGGGCAGGGCGCCTCCTCATCCGCGTTTTGGCCAGACGGCAGAGACGACGATTACGCGGACCGCATCCGTCGCCATGTGAGCAGAAGCGAACGTAAGCGGGAACAAGCACTACAGGCGTGGACGCCAAGCGGTGGCAGACAGGCCGTGAGCCCACCACGGAGACTTCGAGGACCAGATCTGATGGAAAAGGTCGAGTCAGCTAGCTACTACCTCAACATCTACCTCAGCGACTTCGCCGAGCTGCGGACGTGGTTCTGGACCGGCCCGTCATCAGGGGAGCAGGAGGCCTTCAGCTCGCTCTTCATCAGGGGCCTGGCGCGCCTGTCGCGCAACGAGCAACCGAACCAGGCGTTCAAAGAGATCAACCTCGCGTATGACTACCTGAAGCGGCTTGTCGAATGGGACCACCCGTTGGTGTACCTGCGACTAATAGTCGCCATTTCTGCCTTCAACCAGTACCCACAGTCCGAGATATGCTCATACATATGCCGCTCCCTCTCGGAACACGTACGGAAGCTCTCCGTCATCGTCCACGGGGCCGGCCACCCTCTGAACAACGCCTGGGGCGACGCAATCTACTACTCCTCCATCGAGGGCCCCGAGTCCTTTGCCCTCGCGGTGCCCGCGCAGGTCCTCCGGCGCTGCAGGTCCGTCAGGTCCCGCATCGGCAAGGGCTTCTTCAACATCGCCGACTGCGTCCCCAGCGACGCGAGGCGCCTGGACGAGGCATCCCTGCGCGAGGCCGTCTCCGGCCTGGCACCGTCGCGTGGCGGGGACCTGGACCTCCCCCTGCCCACGGCGCAGGAGGCCAGGCTCGCCATGGCGGAGCTCCTCATCGGCCAGGGCCGCTGCGCCGAGGGCCTCCACTTCTTCTCCGAGGCGATGGCCTTCCAGGGCGAGGACCGGGCGCGCCGCGCGGCCAAGACGTTCTGGGCGGCGGAGCTGGACTGGCGGTCAGGGAACGGCAGGTGGTCCATAGAGACCTTGAGGTCTGCACTTGAGTACGCTGACGTCGAGGCCGCGGGTGAGACGGGCGATGAGGCCGCTGGGAAGCTGAGGCAGGAGATTATTGAGGTCTTGTTCCGGAGGCGGAATCTTCTTTTCTTGGAGGAAACAAGCGGGCGAATACCTTCGTGCTATCCATGATTTGCCGGATAATCTATTTGTCACCGCGGCATAAGATCAATATGGGCAACTCGGACAGTTGAAATAGACAGCTGTTAGATTAGGACCAGTATCAAAAATGCCTTTTGTATGTGGATGTCCTCTGGATCTCTGAGTCGTATTTCGATCCTGTCTTTCCCTGTCTCAAGTGCCTGGACATCGGACAACTCATCTCTCCCTCCTTGACAACACAGTGTGGCGTGTTTGAGACTCGTAAGTGACACTCACACTGTTATTCACGATGTCTAAAGTATCTGAACTAGTCCACTTGCGCCCACTACAAAAGAGAGAAATGACAATATCCTCCCGACCATAGCCACATATGAACAGAACAGACAAGTGATGTCGACCTGCCTTTGGTGGTGGCATTTCTCAAACGGTATATCGTTATTTACCTGTCAATTAGCTCCGTAGGAGGTGTGCTGTGACCGAGGATGCAATAGCAAAGTGGAAGTATATGAACGTAGCAAGCAATGAGCCTATACAAGATGAATGATACGAATCAATTATGTCGACGTGTTAAGCCACGGACAAGTCTGACAGGCTTTCCGTTACCTTAACAAACACTTTGGACGCCAAGAAGACGGCGAAGCCCTTGACGTTGCAAGGCTTCATAGGACTGACCAGCTAGAGGTTTAAGTTCAGAAGCATCTTCTGCACCTTGGCACCCGAACATTGGCCCCGGTGCCCTGGAGGCCAGCAGTCACGAATGACTCAAATGGAGGGACTTTCAGTATGTCTCGAAAGGGGCATGTGGCTCCCGATTCGAAAGTGAAACCTCACGGTATCGAGTGCAGTCTTCTTTCCTCTTTCTTCCGCTTGGCAAAGCAAGGTCTTGTCCAGAAAATTTGATACTTAAATAGTAGAGAACAAGCAAACAAGAAGTGTGCCATCATATTTGACCTTATGATTGGGATACCGCTCTAGGAGTATCATTTGTGGTTTGATCCATTATTCATTTTCTTACAAAACCCCTCCAGCCCATCCTTGACCATCACTGACAGTACCGTATCTGTCTTTTATTATGAACGACCTCCGCTTGGAATAAACCCCTCTGTAAACACCCACCGCAATATACATCCCTCTCCCCTCTCCAATTTTCACCAGTGGTGGGACCCGCCCTCAGAACCCATTCGAATCCTTCATGTCCTGCGCCGCAGTCGCCCCCTTGACATACTCGCTCAGCCGGATGTCATTGCTCTCCCCTCCGTGCCCGTGCATCCCCCTCATGTTCCCTGGCGAGTACGGTGGCAGCTGGTTGTGGTCGACCGCCTGCATGTGCTGCGGCGTGTACCGCGAGCCGTCGGCGACCATGGCCAGGTTGGCGCTCACGTCCGTCGCGGAGAGGATGAAGCCCCGGTCGTGCGGCAGGGCGGCGGCCGTGGAGATCGGGGAGTCGGGCGAGAGCGGCGAGACTGGCTCGGCCGGTTGCCGCGCGCGGTATGATGAGGAGGCTGATGATGATGATGGCCCTGGCATTGAGTCGGCGTATCTCAGCCCTGGGCGAGCGGGCCTGCTCGACGATGAGGGTGTTGCGTGATGCGTTGTCCGCGACATCGGTCTTTGGAGGTTATTGGGACGGGTATTTGTTGCTGCAAGACCGCCATTGCCCTGGGGCACGACCGGGGACACGTTCTGTGTAGGGGACGGCGTTGAGGCAGCCTCCTGGTCTTGAATCTTGTGCTCCAGATTGATCATCTCCTCGCGTTCCTTGAGCAGCTTCTCAACGTCATCCTTGGAATGCATCTGCAACTGACACACCCGAATGACCGATAGTATGATAGTGATGATATAGCTCAGACTGCGCCTGGTGTTAGTAGAATGTACTGCAAAGATTTCAATTGATATGGGGTGAACATACATCATACACAGAGCAATAAAGTAGAAGGCGCGCTCCATGCCACAGTACTGATCTAGAGTGCCCCTGGTACCGTTCGACATGTTGGTGAAACCGATTTTATTGATTCCCTCACTCTCAAGATGTTTGTCTGCCGAGTTCGCTAAAACAAGGTGAATTGTGTCAGCGAATGCCTGATGTCGGTCTAGTATAGAGTCATACCGGGCTGTGTTTGTGACAGTCCACCACAGTTAGACGGGACTCCTGTGTAGGCAAGTATAGAAACGATGGCCACAGCGAAGAAGCAGAACACGATATCAAAGCAGATGCTACCGGCCATCCATGCTGACCGTTGGCAAGCTTTGTAGCCGTGCATCACCAAGAGTGACAGCAGCGTATAAAAGAAAAGGAGCGTTATCTATGATGTTGGTCAGACATTAGATACTATTCAGTTTGCGACACGATCACGACTACTGGGGGTTTGTTCCCGGACGGGAGGGGAGATAGGTCGAAACACGGTGATAAACGGCCGGTGGAAACAACATACTAGTATCTGCAGAATAATCATTAACTGCACCAGCCCGATATCCTTGGAGTAGATGTAGTAAAGCAGCCATCCGTTGAGTGCGCCCGGGATGAAGGTGCCCATGAGCTGCACCGAGCGCACCGAGACTATCCATCGCATGAGCCCCCAGCCCATCGTGAAGATTTTACGCGGAGCCAAGGAACATGGACTGGCCTGGTGGATAGAGGGCACTGAGGGGAAAGAAGAATTATTAAGGAAGCAGTCAGGCAGCAGCAACACCGAGGGGTGGAGGACAATCAAGGGATAAACAGGCGGAAGATGGGGGTAAAAGATAGAGTTGGTGAGTAGGAACACACCGGGCTGGGGACGCAGGGGGACTTTTTGACGGATTTGAACCCTCGCGAAGACTAGCAAGATGCGGTGTTACATGACAGCCAGCTGGAAGAGCTGGAAAGTGAGGTGATATGTATGTAAGAGGCGATCCCGGGGCTGTGTGCTGCTGTGCTCCTCCCGGTCACCAAAGGACTGGGGCCGGGCAAGCGCCAGATGCAGCGAGAAGCCACCCAACCAAGGCTGGTCTGCAGGCGGGTGGGCTGTATACAGGAGAGGAGACCTATCTTGGACCTATCTATGGGGGGCAGCTGAGTCCCGGCCTCTGCAGCGAATGGACCACAACTTTGTTTCCTTCAACGCAGTGCCGCCCTCGTGCATTGTAGCTCCAAGGCTAGACTACTGCAGCTGCAGACCGAGGCTTCGGCACGAGGGGGCGCCTCTCGGGTTCAGAGCCGCGTTCGGGGGCCGTACGCTGCAGGTGTAGCGGGTGGCCCCACGCCGTGGTTGGACAAGAAACAAGTCAGTGCGCCTGTCATGATTTGGGGGTTGTCCGGGCTTTGAGCAAAACGCCGTGGCTCGACGTTTGTGAGCTTGTGGTGTGCAAGCTTCTTGCTGGTGATATGATGACCCTGTGAGCTGGAAAACCTGGTTTCCACATGCGAGGGCTGTTATCATGGTGCCAGGTGCGGGTCGGTCAAGAATTTCGACAAGGCATGTGGCATGAGTGGTCTCGGATGACTGTTGGACCCATCCAAGCCAACGCCCAACAGCCCCCAGACTCAAAATAGAGACAGGCTGGCAGTGCAAGCACGCGGTTGTCTCGATCGGGGCAACATCTCGAAACTGGCACCCAAATCCGTGAAAGATGGAAAATTAAGTCAAGAGGCGGCTTGTCCATTTGTGTGTGTATGTGTGTGTGCCTGTGTCTCACCAAGCAGGATATTTCAGATGACGGCCTCTTGTGGTCTCGCTCGGTTTTCCACGAGAGACAAGAAAACGACAGCATCAGAAAACTGGTAGAGCGAGGGCCCCGACCCAAGGATTGCCGACAGAAAGTCGGATCTTACTTATATTCAGACCCGACGAGTGCCACGGCGGACAAGACGGCGGGTCAGAGGTTTGACAAGATCGTCGTGGGAGTCGAGAGGTGACGGCAGCGCGTGGCATCACATCATCGCACCAGCAATACGCTGGGCTCCTCCTCATAGAAGAGCACATATTGACGACTTTGGTGAACTCCGGTGGGATGGTCAGACTGGTCAGACAGAGGGACGCGTCACCGGCAGCCACGGAAGGACTAGCTGCAGTAGCCGTGGGAACAGAGCAAATAAGGTTGTAATCCCTCTTGTTTGGTGGGGGGACAAAATGTGGGCAAAGTGGCACAGCAAAAACATCAGTCTTTTGGAGGGGAGAGAGAGAAGTCGCGGGTTCGGGTTGGCAGTTGCTCCGAGCGGGCACCCCTGTCCACCGGATCTCCCTCGACGGTGGCTTAGACGGTGCATGTCCCGTCGTGATTGGTCTCTTGGAAAGTCAATGGCTTGACGGCACAGGCAGCAGCGTTTCTGACACGAACGGGCAAGAGCTTGGAGGGGAAGGAGGAGCACTGCGTGACGACGACCAACCCATCTCTTACCACTCGGCATGAATTGGGACTAGGAATCAACTGGCCGGTTGACAAGATTGAGGCTGAGCTGGAACCGGAACAGGACTTGATTCTGGACACCTCAACCTTCAGGCCAGCTTGGTCTTTTTGACCCCTCGACATTCGACCAGATACTCCCATCTTGACATCTGATTCCCCTCATCAGCCAGTCAGTTTGGTGGCAGTCTGGTGGTCTGTTTGTCTCTGCAACGACATCGTTTCGTTGCCTGCATAGCATCACATCGCATCTTGTAGAGTTCTTTGATGCACGTCGGCTGTGGTATTCGCCTCTGCTGACCGGCAGACGGGCCAATCCTCGCCATCTTCCCTCCCTCGCTCAAGGCCGCTCCAGGACCACACCTCCGTTGCTTCCGGCCCGTCATCCAGCGAGGACTTCCCGCCTTCCGCTCCGAGACTGGCTCTCCTCCCACCTTGTCCTGTTCCAACGCGTCCTGGCGTCCGGGACCCACCGCCCACGAATTATCGTCCAGAGGTCTACGCAATCGAGCCGCGGATACCCCTATATAGTCAGTCCACCATGGACGAGAAGCCAGTGCCTCCTCCAAGGAGGTTCAATGCCGTGGGGTTCTGCCTGACTGCCATCCGGATATGGCAGTGGTCCTCGGCCTTCTTCGCCTATGCCTCCTTCAGTTTTCTATATGACCATATCCAGAAAAATCATCTAGGCGAGAATGGCCGCATGCGAGGGGTCCAGGTCCTGGTATGCCTCTTGTTCCTTTGTCTATCCTTTGGCCATTACCGCGATGATCCTGTACTTACCTGACCTGCTCCATCCCATAGGGCCTCGTGTCACTCGCCTACTCGACACTTGTCGTGTGCTGTGTCCATGTCTTCAAGACCCTCGGTCTTCGAACATGGCGTATCTCTGCCATCATGTCTGTACCCGCTGACCTGACTATAATGGGTATCAACCTGGCCAAGATCACAATCTTGAGCTACTCGGGCCTCCCAGCCGACTGCCACGGTCTCACCAGAGATAACTGTAAGTCCAGCTGCCTGCTTTCTACCAACGCCCTGCAACTACTACGCCACGCCACAGGTCTACTCAACAGTGCATGACTGACAATCTTACCAGACGATGGGAATGACCTTGTCCGTCAACCCGCTGATGGCTTTACAACCATCCGTTTTGGGTCGTTGACCAACCAGGTCTCGGGCGAGCTCGACGGGCTCTGCACCTTCCCCAGGACTGTCTACGGTCTGTCCGTAGTCGCAATGTAAGAGGACCATACAGACAATCTGTTGTCGGGGTCGTGTTGGCTGACAACCAAATAGCTTCTCCTACACCTTCTCTATCCTCTTGTCGGTGTTGTACCTCCAGCAACATGAAACATCTCCTGCTGTGGATAGTGAAAAGCTTGGCCATGAAATCCAACATGACGAGCACCGACTCATCTCAAGCAGACGATCGTCCATAGCCTTGCCAAGCGGTCGACCCTCATCACTGTCAAGTAGGAGTCATTACAGCGCGTCGAGGTCTCCATCACCAGGATCTATCCGATCCGCCGCGCCGTCCTACCACAGCAGGGCACCCCACAGGCAGTCACAATGGGTACAAGTGTCCCTCCAAGACGACACACCCAACACCAGCAGCACAGGTTCCAGCTCGCGGTCACGATCTGTGTCATCCACCACCCGCGTCAGCCGCTGCTCCTCGTGGGACGTGACCACCCTAGCCAGCAACAGCGACGCCGACTCCATCCGCTCGGGGATATCCCTCCCCGACACCGACTCGGTCATCTCGGGGGGATCGCTCCCACCACCACCACTGCCCGGCTCCTCGTCTCAGCCGCCCAGGAGGTGGTCCACCTCGACGAGCTCGTCGTTCAACGCCAACGCCTTCATTGTCACGGATGGGTTCCGCCCGGGAGGTAGCCAGAGCCACCCGCCAGAGTATTCCAGCAGGCCTGGAAGCTTGTACCATGAGACGGTCAAGTATGACGCTGGCCTGGGGCTTCCTGGTGGACCCGCGCCTTGAGTGAGGCAGGGATGAGCTGCGAACTAACAACTCCGGACTTTTATGGAACCCAATGGAAATACGCCTGTGTGACGCTCGGTCCTTTGAATACCGGTGGACTTGGACTACCGGCGGAAAAGCAACGCCGGCACGACAATGAGCAATACTGGATCGAGACACCAACCGTCTCGATAGGCCCCTTATCGGCAGTGAAGGCAGTGGAGTGTATACTGCGATGCGAGACGAGACGATGGGCGCCAATGGGGGAATCTACGACGAGATACGATCATTCACGAAGACATAAGAGGAATTCCCGTCATCAAGACGGTGAGCATGATTATGATGGCACAGAAGTGGGCAGGACGGGATGTAATGTGTAATAATTTAGGAGGGGCCCATACTCGCCATGCAGATACGTATCTCGTCCGACGGGCAACGGCCAGGGCAGCAAGCGAGCGCGTGCGACTCGTGCCAAAGATGTCCATATCTCCGAGCTGTAGATAATATCAGCACCTCTGCCGGTCGCTTTTGACCAGTTTCCAGCTCATGATTCCAAGATTTCTCTGATAAATGACATTCCAGCCTGACCTAATCCATGGATACCCTGACTTTGAGGTGGCTCGTCCAACGCCAGAGTCACCAAGGCCATTGGGCCTTGCCAGTACAGCGCGAAGGCGCACATCCCACACCTTCTATCGTGTCACGATACCACCGCCTCTCGTCGTCCGCCGAGTGCGACACGGAAAACTCCCCACTGTCGTGTCCATCCCCCGCCCGGTCCCAGCCTCTCGAGCGTAGCCGTTAACTATCAAGGCAGTCCATCGGTGCTGCTGGACGCAGGTTAAAATATGCCTAAGGGCCCTGTCTCTGCCGATGGCATTGCCACCCATCAATCGGCCCCATCCCGGGTACGCGCTGACCAGGCCTCTTCGAGACATGGGCAGCCTTCTGAAGGTGCTCTGGTATGACCTCACATGGGACAACCTCTCACGACAAGGAAACCTCCCATGAGATGACATCCCGTGGAGCAGCTCCATATAAGACGACCTCTCACGAGACCGCCTTCCGTGAGACCACCTCCCGTGGGTCCAATGGAATAGCATCCCAAAAGAGCCTCAGCTTGACCTGAGCAATGCTCTTCGGGCTTTTCTGACCCCGCTGTCGACACAAAGCTCTCCCGCAGCCGCAGGTAGCCGGTGTCAGGTGCTGTGTGATGTGCCGTGCGGAAGAACCGTGGTTTCTCTTCCAGACGCAAAGTACGGTATCTGTAGTATTTCTCGTAGAACCTGGTGGAAAACACGCCGAGCCTCAATGAGCCAGCCTCCTTCTTTCTCCACAGAGACCAGATTTAAGCCTCAGCCCCCTCCCCATCAACCTTCTCCCCCTCGCGAGGCCATCGCACAACCCACCCGGTACAAGTCTTGAGCACCTCCCTGTCGCCGGGGTCATCCTCGAACAGCGGCCTCTCCATTTTGCGCTCGAGGATCTTGTCCACCGCGAACCCCCTCTCGCGCGCAAGATCAAAGAACGCCATGTCCTTGTGCTGCAGCCACGGCCTGTAGCTCGTGAAGAAGACGTACGCCTTGGCGTCCGCCTCCCGCGCCATCGTGTCGCGGATCGTGTCGAGCAGCTTCCCGTGCTCCGAGTGCCGGAACAGCAGGTCCGCGAGGATGAGCACATCGAATTTGGGATGGGACGCGGGGAGCTCGGCCAGCAGGGGCTCCGGGTCGAAGCCCCAGACGAAGCCCTTGGAGACGATCACGTCCGCCTTGGTCCTCTTCTCCGCCTCCCCCGCAGGGGGAATGATTTTGCACTCGGCGATGTTCTTCTCCATGGTACTCAAAATATCCGCATCCGGGAAATCAGTCATGACGACCCTCCGCGCCCCGAGCGCCGCGGCCATGAGCGACGGTAAACCGGCCCCGGCGCCCAGCTCCAGCACGTTTTTGCCCCTGACGGTCCCCGCGGGGTCGGCCTCGAAGTACTGCGACGCGACGCGGGACCCGTTCCACAGGTGGTGCGCCTCGGTCGGGGAGTAGCCCACCAGGTGCAGGTCGACTACGTCGCCGTCTTTCGTGGTGAAGGTCTCCTTTGTGGGTTTCGGCGAGGGCGGGTAGTAGCCTTCCGGCTCGGCGAAGAGGTCGCCTCCCTCTGGGCCGGACTCGTCGCCGCTGTCTGCGTGTTCTGATGGGGGCATCCTGGCTGGTTTATGTGTATGTATATGTGTGTGTTGTGGGGTCAAAATTTTCTTCAGGTCGGTGACAGTCTTTTGCCAAGAGATGTATATGAGAATTTGAGAAGCTCTAAAAGGGTATAAGTGAGTAAGAAATCTATCCTTTATATTCTGGGTATAATATAAGGTGACAGGCCACTAGCATGTAAAAAGTTCCAAGAAGTGGTGAAGCTTAGACGGCTTGTATGAAAAATTGACCAAAATAGATCGACTCGCCGTCATGTGACCCCCCATCTCACCAAACGAATACCATGGGCCGAACATGAGGTTCTCACCAACGCAACAGCTAATCCCATGATGAACGATATTTCGTTTTTGCAAGTTGTTGTAAACCTGGAACTGTATACTAATAGGCCAAACAAAATCAAATGCCATGCCATGCTATACCAACTCCGACGCTTCAGAATTCAGTTAGCCCGTCAAGGTGACAGACAGCGCAGCATAAATTCACATGCATCCACGGCCACATGGCTGCCCAAGTTCTCCTCAGACATCTCACCATCAGCGGCATGCAAGGTAGAACCCAAGCCACACAATGCCTCCACCCTACCCAAACCTCGCCCTCGCAAGCTCCTTCAACCCCCTAAGCTTCTCCTCCTCCCGCTCCCTCCACTCCCTAAGCCTCTCAAGCCTCTCCTCCTCGCGCGCCCTCGCCTCCGCCTCCCGGCGCAGCTCCCTCTCCGTCTTCTTCCGCTGCATCGCGGCCTTGGCCCTCTTGAGCTCCGCGACAGAGTCCCCCCCACCCATGAGGTCCCCGTCGCCCACCTCTTCGACGCCATCTCCAGCACCCTCGCGGAAACCCCGCATCTTCTCGTTGACGATGGCCTTCTTCTCCAGCTTTCGCTCGCGCGTCCCGGGTTCCGCGCGCGGCACGAGTTCGTCCAGCCGCTCCTTCTGCTGCGCGCGGTCGGCCTTGCGGGCTTGCCTCAGGTCGCTGAGCTGCGACTCGCGCTCCTCGGCGGCGGCCTCGCGCTGCAGGGCTAGGTCTGAGATTGTGGGGATCCCTGGCCCTTTGCGCGCGCCGCCTGTGGCCTGATCGTGCTGGCCTGGTGGCGGAGGTGGGCCGTAGTCGGAGTCGGAGTCGTCGTTATTCACAGCTCGCCGCTCATCGTTGTCGGCAAGCGGGGCAAGCCCGTCGCCTGATGCTGGCGACCGTCCTCTTTCCTGTTCCCGCTCTTCACCCGCACTGTAGCCTCCCCGCGCGTTGTCTTGTCGAACGGCATTCGTCCGCGCGGGAGGAGGAGGGGCCTCACGCGTGATGCGCTCGAACATCTCCGGGTCGTACCACCCCTCGGCGAGCTCCCCGCGGTTCCACTTGTTGACGAAGCTCTTCCATCGCCCGCGTGCCTGCTGCGAGTCCAACTCGTAAAAGTCCAGGTTTTTCTGAACATCAAGGTAGTATGCAAACAGTGGCGTGAACGCGTCAAGGTCGTGCTTGTACGACAGGGGTCTTGCGCTGAAGGGCAGGTCGCGAGGGGCTTCTCGGGAGGGGGAGGCGGCGGCTGGCTTGGTTCGGTGGCGGCGGTGGCGATGGCGATGGTGGTGCCTCTTTCGGTCCTCGTCTGGTACTGGGGATCTGCTGCTGGCTACATCTCGCGAGTGGTGTCGATGTCGCCTATCCCGGTCGTGATGGGTATGGCTCTGGGTATCGCGACGTTCTGGCGTCCTCTCTCTGTAGAAGTCTTCGGCGGCAGGCCGTCTTCTTGGCGATCTCGACCTCGTCTCCCTCCGAGCACCGTAGCTGTCTGCGCCTTGTTGGCTATAGCTCCCCTCTCTTTCGCTGCGGTAGGCAGCTCTTGAAGCTTCGCCCAGCTCGTCCCTGCGGTCGCGCGGCATCTTCCAGGCCTGGTGGGCCCACGGCCGGCCTCGTCGAACAGTTTCGACGAGCTACTCTGGGTGCGTTCTCAGATGGTAATGCCAGGTGCGACTCGTACAGACAGCAGCGTGGGATGACGTGCTCCAAGACGTATTCAAGCGACGTTTTAGAAAGGAAGATGGTTGTTTGACGAATGTTTCGGGGGCGGGCGTTTGGGACGGGCGATAAAATTTGCTAAATGGAATTGGGAAGAAACACTGCTGGCATTGCTTGGTCGATTGATAGAGCTCGGCTTGCGTCCCCTGCTGAAGATCACAAGCCGCAGAGAACCAGCCCCACCAGAAGCTTGGCAGACTAGCGTCGATCTCCAGGCGGCCTGTCCTAGTGTGATTAGCTATGGGATTTTCGTTGATGGTTGATCTAATCTTATCCGAATCCATCTTTCAACTGTCCCACTGTGTTGATGCACAAGCCTTCTTGTGATTTGGATACGTATTTGCAGAATAATACACATCACACATGCTATCTAGAAAGAAACGGTGCCATCCTTCTGTATGATTCATACCTCAGACGTCATACGCTCAGTGAACGCACCAAAATCAGAACTCGAAAGGACTCCATGCTGTATGCGCTTCCATAGATGGTTGCCGACCCTCCTCCGTGCCGTATTTACCCAGGGTATCAAGAATATGTACAATCTCCTTTTTCCTCTCCAGAAGGCAGTTTACATCCAATAGTGGCCCAACGCCCGCTCCTTTTCGACGTGAGGGAGCAGCTCCTCGTAGTCATCCTTGTCGTCATCCGCATGCCAGTTCCGAAGTCCCAGGACTAACTCCACGCGGTCTGTTGTGATTCCCCATTGCTGGGCTTGCCATGGACCAGACATCCTATACAGGCGCAGTCATCACCGCATGGACAGCCCTCTGGCATCCCACCGCACAGCCCACTCATGTCCATGTCCATATCCATGTCCGGCGGCATCGCCCCGAAGCTGAAGTCGGGTTGCGGGTCGTACTGATTTATGTTGTCGAGCGGGAACGCAAAGTTGAACATCTGGAAGTCGGCTGGGTTCAAGAAGATGTCGTTGGGTTGCTGCGGTGGTGACTGGTGCGGCATCATTGCGTCGTTGAAGGATTGTGCGGCTGCCATCATGTTGTTGGTCATGGCACCGTTGCTCGAAGGCCAGCCCTGGCTGAACGGAGCAGTCGCGCCACCGTGAGGGGCAATAGTCGGTGAAATTGTCGAGTCGTTCGTTGTCATCATGTGACCGAATTCTGAGGCAATGTGGTTCATCGTAGCGGTGTTGTAGGGATGGTCTATGCAGAGAACACAGTTACAGGTGGGGCCACACTCGCACACGTGGTCGCCATTGTTCGCATGTGCTGCCTGAGCTGCGTTCATTGCTAGCACCTTGAAGTCTGGGGCAGGTTGAAATTGCGGCGCTGGTGCGGGTGCTGTTGCCGGGAAGTTGGCCGAAGATAATGACTCGGTCTTCATATGTCCATTCCCATTCGTGAATGGCACCGGGGTCGGAGCTTCAGATTTGACTGAACAGCACGAAGATGGTGCTGGCGTTGCAACAGGGGCCGCGGGCGTAGTCGATGCGGGCTGGGAGCAGCAAGAAGATGTTGCCGCAGCAGGTGCGGGCGCTGGCGCTTGTTTTGGACCCGAACAACAGGATGCGGGAGGTTGTTGTGGAGCCACGTCAATGTCAACAGGCTCAGTCGTCACCTGCAGGCCTCGGGCCACGAGGTCCTGGAAGAAGATGGGTTGAGTTTCCTCGTCCGGCGTTGATGCGGCTGCTCCGTTGCTGTGGCCACACATGCACTTCTTGCCACTGCTCCCTGATCCCTGACAAGAGCACTTCTTGTTGCGTGGGACGGCAGCCTTCAGCCATGTGAGAGGGAAGTAGTGAGCGCATAGGCAGAGGTCGCCTGGCCCGTGGACACAAGCCTTGTTTGGCCTACCAGCAGGGCGCACCGCCCATAGGGGGCCGCCGAGGTGATTGCATGTCGAGGAACGGTGACCCTTGATGCAAGACCGGCTGTTTCTCAGGTCAGTCGTGATGAGCGCGGCTAAGACTGTGCGTGTTCGATGTGGCACGGCGGGAAGATGGAGAAAGTGTGCTTATGCAGTTTTGAGAGAGACACAGCATCAGACTCGACAGAAGCATTGATTGCTGCAGCTAGCCGATCCAAATGAGACGCAAGCGAGGATGAGAAGGAAAGCGAGTGAGACAGATGTGGATCACAAAGTGATGGACGGTGTCACCTCCAACCGCGGTTAAGAATCTCGGGGTTCACATTTGGATGGTTCCGACTCTGAGCATGTGTATGCCCGGACGCAAGCAAGGCAAGACATGTTGGACGGCCCCATGGTACAGTGTGGCACATAGCGTGGCACACGAGATGGAGGACGAGGAAGAATGGAGGACAAAGAGCACAGAGAGAGACAGAGAGGGAGGTTGCTGACCATGACATTTTCTGTTTCCCGACCCAGATAGCCATGTCGTCGGCGGTCCGAGCCTGACTGAGCTCGGTCCAGGTGGGAGGGAGGAGGAGAGGCGGCAGGGGAGCTGGATTCAATCGGAGGCGGCGCGAGGATGCCGGGGATGTGATTCCGAGGGCCTTCTCGAAGGTTTAT
This sequence comes from Diaporthe sp. HANT25, assembly GCA_013435955.1. Lineage (NCBI taxonomy): Eukaryota > Fungi > Ascomycota > Sordariomycetes > Diaporthales > Diaporthaceae > Diaporthe > Diaporthe sp. HANT25. Next base: position 162,587 of record JACBFG010000022.1, on the reverse strand, counting down.
TATGAAGATTATCAGTCTGGGCAGCGGGGCCTGTGAGCACCTGGCTGCAGATTGAGAAAGGATGGGGGAGAAACAAGTCGGCGACGGGGCCGAGGGGTGATGTGATGAGGTGCGATGCGATGCGAGATCGGTCCGTGTCGGGTCGGCGGGCTGCTGCTAAGATCTGAAGTGTTTCGAGTTTCGGATTTGGAGTATGTTTCTCCTGGCCCGCTTAATGCGCGCCCTGCTCGGTGCCACGATGCGATGCGATGCGATGCGACTGGAGTCAGAACAATGATGATGCCAGGTGCTCCTCTGGTATGAACTGGGAAAGGGCGAGCAAGGACAGTGGTCCAGACCACAGAGCAGGCGCTGGCGGGACAATTGCCGATGAAGGTGTCGTGGTAGAGCCGATGCGGTGAGTTGAGTTTGTGACGGGACAAGATGGGGCGGGATGCGGAATGCGACGGCGGTTGGGCTACGAACTGAAGCCTTGCTATGTACAGTCTAGCCGACGGTTTCTAGCTCCAGCTCCAGCCAGCGATTGCCAGGAGTGGGAGCAGTAGCAGCAGCGGCAAGACCTGCGAGAGCAGCAAGAGCAGGTTTGAAATCAACCGCCACTCGGGCCCCAGGCAGGGCTACAAGGGAAGGAGTGATCAGAGGGGTTGCCAGACCCTTAAAAAACGGGAGGGTGGGGTCGGCAACCGTCGACACATGTACCTTGTCTTTTCGATGATCCTCAAGACTCCCCCCCACCTCGACATCCCCTTCAATGGCACTCATTGGCTTCACGACACTGCAGTCGGGGCTTGCTAGAACGTGCACTCTACATATTCACATGCATACATCTGCGTCTGCACAGGCAATCTATCGACTGATCGATCAATCTGGCAGTTAGTTCTGGGGGTCGTGTTGCTGGGTACATACATACACGTGTATCCATCTGGCCCGACGACCGGGCACACGGTAAACCTTGCTTGATGCCCCATTGAAACCCCCTTCCTGCGGCCAAACGGCCAAACGTTCCTTTTAGTGTAGGCCGCATCCGTCCCTCCTCCATGCTATCTATGGGAATGGGTGTGCACCTGGGCACCTTGTTGGTCCAACCCAAGACTCCTCCAACGTTTCGTAAGCTGCACCCATTCGACCCATGAGAGCCGATCTGCCTTCTTTTGACTCCCGGCCAGGTTGATGCCAGCCAATCCATGGCACACTATCCTGCTTATGCTTGTTCTCTCCACGAGCTCTCAATTAAACCCTAGCTCAATCCATATCAATCCCGAGTATGACCCAGTGTTTCCATATAACATCTAGAAGCCATGTACACAATCAACATAATCACCGCGAAAGAAACCTCATGGATGAAGTCATATATCACACAGCAAACTTGTAGCACGGCGATCTGAGCAGTCAGCTCGGGGCTGAATTGTTCCGCCGAGGACAATGGCCGGATCCTTCGACGGTGACAAGAGACTAGTGCATCATATAACACATATTGTATTCATTCTTGCTCATTCAATAACTTCATATAAACAATTACAAGCGCCCACATCTGAGAGAATCGCATAACCGCCTTGCAGCACTCTAATAGACACATGACGATATGACACCCAGGCCACCAAGATGCTCACCTCCGTCCTAGGCCTACGCTCACCCCTCACCAACATCCTCAGCCCCAGCTTCCTCACCCTCACCCTCCTCCCATCCGACAGCGACAAATCCCAAACAGCCCCAAGGCCATCAACAGCAACGTCCTCGACATCTGCCTCGCCCACAAATGAAGATGGACCCTCCCCTGGAACCCTCGCAGCAATCTCCCTCCTCTCAGGCACCCTCGGCCTGACAGCAATGACAGCAGCCCAGTCCCTAACAGGTTACCTCCTCCTCCTCGCCCTCTTCGGCCCCGCGGGCGCGCGCGTCTACATGAAGGAGTTCCTCCGCGCCGACGTCTCGTCCCTCACGGCGGAGCACACCGCCGTCCGCGCCGGGATGGCCCGCGACCCGAGGTACACCGTCTTCCTCGCGCTCTTCGCGGCCGTCTCCGCCGCGCTGCCGGAGGAGCTGCTCAAGTACCTCCCCGTGCTGTGGCTGCGGCGGCGACTGGGGCGGGAGGCGAAGAAGGAGCAGGGAGAGAAGAAGTCCGCTCGGAAGCTGGGCAAGCGGGCCGCCGTGAGGGCCGCCACGGCCGCGTCCCTGGGCTTCGGCCTCGTCGAGCTCGCCGCCTACGTCCACGCCGCAGCAGCAGTCGCCGCCCCTGCCTCCGGCCCGCCGCTGACCGTCACCCTCGTGGAGCGCGTGTTCGTGGGGTTACCCGGCCACATTGCCACGGCGGTGCTCTCAGCTTCGCGGGGCGCCGATGCTGATGAGTCCGACTCGGGATGGCGCGATGTGCTCAGCGCCGTGGGGCCGTCTGTGGCTTACCATGCCTTGTTCGACTTCATCCTGTTTGGGTCCAGCGCGTGGGTCGGCGGGCATGTGGGCTGGGTGCACCCTGAGGGGTGGAGAGCAATTGTTGGGACGATTGGGGCTTGTGTTTGTGTGCAGGGTGTGCTCTATGCGCATACGGCGCGGGCGTGGTTGGGTTGGGGGGAGAAGTCTAAGAAGGAGTGAGTGGATAGGTGGGCTCGGAGAGGAGTGTAGGATGATGGTGACCGGGTGGAACGAAGAGACCACATAACTCGATTCCCTTCAGGACGAGATGTGGCTTACCTCTTGGTGCATACCGTGCAACATGTCACTTTAACAAATGCACTGAGTGCCCCCTGCACGGTTGAGGAAGATATTGTGATTCATTATAGAGGGATATCACCACTCAATTAGTCCGAGTCGGAATCTGCAAACATATCCGCAGCAGTGACCCGCTTGCGCTTGCCCCCGGGACCCAACGCCGAAGAAGATGACTGCTTGGGCGGGTCGCCAGCCGCAGGATGGTCTGGAGGCTCTTGTCCCTTTTTGACATCAGAGGCAGATCCCCCACCACTCTCGTCGCCCATTTGCACATCCTCCCCACCGTCAAGGGCCAGCCCGACAATATCAATGTCAAGCAACGGCTCCCCGTCAATGTGGTATCGCGCAAGCAGCTCGTTGTCAGCCTCCTCGTCGTCTGTGTACTCGTCATAGCTCCCATCCGAGTCAGCCCCATCCGGCGGCTGTCCATCCTCGGCCGCAGACACTTCCGCCGCCGCCGCAGCAGCCGTGGCATCCACCGTCTTCCAGCGGCCACCGCCGCCTGCAGCCCTCTTCGCCTCGGCCTTGAGCTCCTCCTCGCCCTCACCCTCTTTCCGCAGGCTGGGCGGGTTCTCGAAGCTCCGCACGAACAGCTCCTGCGAGTCGTTGGGGAAGACGCACCACCCGTCCCACAGGCTCAGGACGAGCCCGATGCTGCGCCGCCACTTCTCAGCACGCAGCCGGCCCCAACTGAGCCGCTCTGGAAGCTGTCCCAGGCCCTCGAATGACCGCCGCGCCTTGAGCGCCGCCTCCAGCAGCTGCCGGTATCGCCAGGCGTGGCGGACGCCGCTCGTTGATGAGGATGAGAGGATGTCGCTGATGATGTAGAGCGCAACGAGCTTAGCCCCCGACGTGTCGCGGGAGGCCGGGTCGGGGTCCTTCGGTGTTGGTGACGTGTCCCGAGAGTAGTCGCCTTGCTGATCCACGCCGGCGTCGTTATGGTCCGGGTTGGCGGAACTGAATGACAGGGGCTTTTCGAGGTTCGTAACAATCAGGTCGACTATCTCGTCGGCACCGCGGTTCGCATGCATTATCGCGAACGCGGTTATCCTCGCTATGTCGCCTTTGCGTATCTTGCTTAGTGTCGTCGGCAGCCGTGACAACAGGTGGACGAGCTTTGCCTTCTCAATTGGGTTGAGGAACACCTCGTCCGGCTCCTTGGTTCCTTCGGTGGTGATCTTCGGCTCGTCTTCGTCTTCGTCGTCAAATTCTGAATCGTATTCAGACTCCGATACAAATTCATCAACACCCGTGGTGTATTCGTATGCCAATTGTTTGTCAGGCACTTTCCAAGCGGAGCCTCCGTCGAAGAGAGGGAGATACTTGCCCCTCTCCCTCCGTGATTGCCCACCTCCCGTGAGAATCTCCCACAAGCGCCAACGATACCATATTCCACCCTGTGATCTAGCATCCCAAATCCAGGCCCACTTCTCCTCTTTCTGTACATCAGGTCGGGACATGAGTAGGGCCTCAAATTCTGGCCCATGCTCGAGCACCGACTCCACCACCTTGTGGATCATGCGTAGTTGTTTTATGTCTCTTGGTGGCTGTATGGGAACATGCAGCAAGACGCCGCGATTGACAGCTCCCATCGGGTTATATGAAGACGGAGGCGCAAAGCGCCCTCTCGTGTCTGGTCCACTTGCTGGTCCAGGCTGGGCTACAGGCTTCGCGCCGAACGGATGCGTCGTTGTCGTTGAGGTTGTCACATTTGTCATGGAGCCCGCGGCGATAGCAGCGGAGGATAGATGGCGGTGCAGGGACAGGTAGTAGCCAAATCCAAGGTAGCGGTTCTGCAATGCGCTGACAGCAGAGTCGATCTCAGACGCCGCTGTCTCTTGCGACAATGTCACAATGGCGGCAATCGACTTGCGATCGGTGCCGGCCACACCTGGTGTGGTATGAGATAGTATCTTAACAGCCTCAACCACCAGGTTTGTCGGTATCATGGCCTTAATCGCGGCAGGGGACGTCGCTGGAGGTAGGTTCGTAAGTCGTAGTGTCGGGCGCGCTACAGCCTTCTCTTCGGACCGCCCAAGCCCCGTGTGCTCTTCCTCATCGTCGCTCGCATCGAAAGCCTTGGCGAGGGGTTTTGAGCCAGGCTCGCTGTCGTCGAACGCACCACCACCAAACCGGCCCGATCCAGTTGCCGAGTGGTCTCTCCTCCTGTCATTGTTGGACTGAAATCCGTCGTAGGTCCTCTTCTTCCCAAAGCTGATGGGCGGCGGTACAGGACCTAGGGATCCTGGCCCGCTGGCCTTCATCCCACCAGATCCGGGCGGCGCACCAAAATGTCGTCGCCCTCCTCCTGCTCCTCCAAAGGCACCACCCCTTGACTGCGGCGGGCGTCCGAAGCCGCCCGGGCCCCTGTCGTTTTGGTTGCGATCATCATCGTCCGCGTCGGCGTCGAAGCTCTTGACAAAGTCCTCATAGACAGCGGCAGTCTCGGCGGCTTCTCGCAATCGCTTGGCCTCGGCCTCGGCCTTCTGGCGCTCGAAGGCGGACTGTTTGGTGGGTTTCTGGAGCTTGGCCTCGACGTCGGGGAACTCGGCGATCTTGTTAGGGACGGACATGTCGGGCGGTTACTATCATGATTGTCACTCAGGTATGAAACCTGGTCCAGTGGGGGGCGATTCAATCAGCCGCAGTGGCCCGTTGGAAAGCTGTGCATCTCGAAGAGTCGAAGGTAGAGAGAGGCGCGGATGGCTGCTGAGGGCGAGGCCAGGCAATGCAACCAGTTGACGGGAGGTCGGAGCTGATCCCTGCTGGGCCGGTGGTCCCTGGAGATTTGGCTTACTAAAACTCCCCAGGCAGGCAGGACAGGCAGCATATACCCATCCCACCTTGGAGCTGTCTCTGTGAGCTCTCAAGCTGTCAACTGTAACCTTACCTGGGCATCCTTGAGCCATTCTCATCATCTGTTAACTCACGACATGGTTCTGAATTGCGGCTGATCGTTTGAGCTGCACGCCGGCCAAGCTACGCGCGTGTACTATTGGACTGTTGAAATGGTCCAGTATTCGGCGCCTTGAAAATCACGGAAGCGGTGCTCCTCCATGCCCCTCCATGCCCCTCCTCTGGCAACTAAAAGATGTATGTGCGGAAAACCACCAGTCTGTGCTTCTTTCAACAGCAGGGAGACGACGCTGCAAGTCCGCTGTCTACCTGCCCTCAAGTCTTAGCCGAGAGGTGCATCTCAGAGAAAGCTTACAGTAGGACTGTGCTGCCCATGCTGGCAAACCTCAACGCAGCATCAACGGCCTTCACTTCTACACGGTGACTCGGATTCGGAGCACAACTATTACTGTTGATCGTGGAGCGCCCTAGATAACCGTGAGAATCTGCCAACTATAGCCACAGACTTGGAAAATCCGCTATTCTTCACCATTACTGTATCCACCCTTGGGCCGTCATCAATCTGGGGTTTTCGGGCACTCTGGACAGGGATGTGTCACGGACGGTCAGCCCTGCACAGGACCTGACCCATGCCTCGTCACGAAGCCTTGCTGGCCAGCTACAACAAGTTTCCCGGTGACAACCTGGGGCGAACAAAGCCATGCGTCACGACTTGCTGACGGCGGCAGCTTTCTTGTCATGAAGCCTCAAGAGAGAGCTTGTTCGATGCCTAGCAAGCACAGCACACCCTAAAGCGCCAACCTGAATGAATGACTCGGGAGCCACCGGTGGCTTTCGCCTCTCCGCGGATGAGCGCCACGACCATGTCAGCTCTCGAGAGGCCGCTGTGGGCTCGACAGCTTATACTGCCGCTTGACCGAATCCATCTGCCGCCCGTTCAAATCATCAGACCATGACAGGCTGAGTAGGCGTGGGCGGGGACGGTGGCCTTATCGTGGGGCAACGCAGCTGCGCGACTGAGCAGGGAAGGCCGAGCGAGCTTGAGTGGGAGGATGAGTCTGAGTCGAAGGGAGAGCGCAATGGCATTCTCGTCCCGGCTCCGACTCCGGCATGGAATTTGCACGCTACCATAAATTGTGCACACACGCAATCCCCTCTGCTTCTCTCACGCGGAGTTGAGGCACTGGAACAAATTGAAGGAGATCACCCGCACGGCTGCTGCAAGTTCATCTGTTTCACGGACATCTCACAGTCAGAACCGCCCTCAGACTATTCGCATTCCAACGCTGAGACAGCACAATCTGGGAACCTCTGTGAAACAGGCCGCCCGGTGATCAGCCAGGCCGAGCCAGAATCCTGACCGCCGCCTGTCACTCACGCCACAGACCAAGTCACAACGGACGTGAATAGCACGAGCCAGCAGGCGAGCAACACGAGAGCACGAGTCCAATCAACTCCAAGCCTCACCCAGCACGGCACAGGGCTTGGCCTGGGCTGGCTCTGGCTGACATTGAGTTGCATCTTCCCCCACTGGACTTGACCGACCCCGAGCCAATTGGTCTACTACCCCTTACAGCCGAAATAATGTCAGCCCCCGAGCTTCTTTCTCATCCCCCTTCCTCTTCCACCACCACCACTTCTCTCCGCCAGCTCCCACTCCTCTGCACTCCTTCTCCTGTTTTCATTTCCACCCCTTCGCTCTCCTCCCTCTAACTTCCCCTCCTACAGGCCTTCTCCATCTCCCTTCAGCACGAATGCAAAGCCGCCATCGCCCCTGAGCGAGAATGGCCCACTGCCCTCCAGCATCCTCATCGTGGGTGCTGGCGTCTTCGGGCTGAGCACCGCCCTCTCCCTGGCCCGCAACCCAGACCTTCCCAAGTCCACGACCATCACCGTCCTCGACCGCTCCCCGCAGCCAGGCGTCTTTCCCAGCCGCGATGCCTCGTCTATCGATACCTCCCGCATCATCCGCGCCGACTATGCCGACCCGGCTTACGCAGCTCTCGCCGCACAGGCCCAGGAGATATGGAGGCAGCCTGACGGGTGCGGCGGCGAAGGCCGCTACGAGGAGGCAGGGTTAATCATCACGACCAACGACGCCACCAGGAAGTCGTCGGGCGTCGACTACGCCCGCTCCTCGTGGGAGAACGTCCGCGCCCTGGCAGCTGACGACCCGGCCCTCTCGGCCAAGATCGAGGAGCTTCCCTCGCCCGACGCCATCCGGGCGGCCTACGGCACGGGCGGCGGCAACGGTTCCTGGGGCTACATCAACCGGCGGTCAGGATGGGCGGACGCCGAGGCGTGCATGGACTGGCTGCACGCCCAGGTACGCGCGACGGGCCGCGTCAAGTTCGTCAACGGCACGGCCGCCTCGCTCGCGTGCAGCACGTACAACAGGCGCACGCCGCAGGTGCGTGGCGTGAGGCTCGCGGACGGGTCGGAGCTCCAGGCGGACCTGACGGTGCTCGCCACGGGCGCCTGGACGCCCTCGCTGATCGACCTGAGCCGGCGGGCCGTGGCCACGGGCCAGGTGGTGGCGTACATTGACCTGACGGACGAGGAGCAGGCGGCGCTGGCGGGGCGGCCGACGCTGCTGAACCTGTCGACGGGGTACTTCATCATCACCCCTGCCAAGAACACCCTCAAGGTCGCGCGACACTCGTACGGCTACCTCAACCCGACGGCCGCCAGCCCCTCCTCGCCCTCCGTCATCTCCACGCCCGCGACGCACCTGACCATCCCGCCGACACAGTCCATCCCGCCCGCCGACGAGGCCGCCCTCCGCGCCGCGATGCTCGAGATGGTGCCCTTCCTCCCGGGCCTGCGCGACCGCCCCTTCAGGGAGACCAAGCTCTGCTGGTACACCGACACCGTCGACGGCGACTTCATCATCGACTACCACCCGGACTACAGGTCCCTCTTCATCGCGACGGGGGGAAGCGGCCACGGCTTCAAGTTCCTCCCCGTCATAGGCGACCGCATCGCCGCCACCATGTTCGGGCGGTGCCCGGAGGCCTTCAAGGGCAAGTGGGCGTTTCGCAAGGACGGGTCCGAGAGGGCCGCGTCCTGGGACAAGGTGGTCACCGAGGACGGAAGCCGTGGCGGTGTGCCTGGGTTGATTCTACGGGAAGAGATGGAGCGGAAGGACCCAGGCAGGAGGACGTCACGGCTGTGAATTGAAAACATCATGGGGACGAGGGAGGAACATGTCAGGTACGTTCGACGCGAGAGACTTGAGAACGCAACTGTTGTGGCATTGGCCATGGGTGGCTATCTATCATCGGCTAACCAGACGTCCAGGAGACCCAAGGCGGGGGGAATTAAGACACTCAAAAATAAAATGAGCACTTGCCGCCGACCAGGCATATAAGCCCAGTCTGAAGGTCCACCAAGACATGCTGTCGAAAGCCCGGAGCGGACAGACGTTCAGTGAAATGCCAGCTCATGTACTCGGCAGTCCCATCGAAGGGGTCCAAAAGCCAACTGTACAGTGCGCTCAATCCATGGCCTCCTTTGGAGAAGTGCCATAGCGCTGTCAAAACCAATTTCTTTCCTTTTTCCACACGCAGATGTGAGAGCTTGTCATCGGGTAACCTTTTACCGAATACCGATGGGTGACGACTGGTGTGCGCTCTCTCAAAAACCCCAACTTTGCTCGTAAACACCATGAGCAACTCCGCTGCGACCATTCCAGGACCGCATCATAATTATGTTACTTCCGCGTTTGCGCGCTGATTCTCTTCTCCGCGCGCGCGCACCTCGATCAAGGCGCGATCTATCGTCTTCGAAGTGTAGTAAAAAGGGGGGTGGGGGAATAGGTAGGCCAATTTTTGTTTTTTTTCCTTCGCGGTCCTCGTAGTGTAGTCCGTGCCGACTGTAACCTTCCTTGTCGTAACGCCGATGCAATGCTGTAGCAGGAAAAGCAGAATCGAGAAAATGTGGTACAACAAACAGGCCAAGTGTCGTGCTGCCTCGAGGAGGAGAGCGCAGCAGCCGGGTTGCCTGTCTGGGGTATGCGTCGTGAAATCATAAGTGCGCGTAATCTTACAGGTGAAGAGGCGGTTCGGTAGGACGATAGGTGTGAGGTGGTCTAGACCTTGCGGAAATCTTGCAAGACAGGGTAGATGAGCTCGAAGGCGTGGTAGATCTCGTCTCGGACCTTGGCACCAGTGAGGACAATCTTGCCGCTAACGAAGATCAGGAGCACGATCTTGGGCTTGACCATGCGGTAGATGAGACCAGGGAACAACTCAGGCTCGTAGGAGCTGAAGTTGTGGTGGCGAGAAGCCAAACCCTCCAGACGGATGGGGAACTTGATATCGCAAGAGCCGACAATGTTCTGGATCTTGAAGTCCGTGAACTTGGCGTTGAAGCCTTGTGCCATTGTTAGCAACGCTTTCTTGCAAAATTGCGTTTCGATAAGCCTTACCGAGCTTCTGGATGATCCGAGCATACTTGCGGCTGGCAAGCTTGGAGTCATCCTCAGACTTGGCACCAGTGACGACCATCTTTCCGCTGGCGAAAATCAGGGCAGTCGTCTTGGGCTCACGAATACGCATGATGACAGCGGCGAATCGCTTGGGATCTATTTGTTTCAGGGTGAGTAATCCTGTGGAGCATATAGACTCCAGGTATACTCACTGTACTCAGCGTTGCGAGCATGAAGAGCGATTGTCTTCAGATCCAGACGGCAGTCCAGGTTGACGGTTGCCACGATGTTCCTTTGGGGCAGCGTAAGCATGATGATCACGCGACTATATCGGAGGAAACCTACTGAAGAGTTGGGGTCAGGCCACTGCCAGTCTGCTGCGCGCCGGGGGTGGCAGCAGGGGTGGCAGGCGCAACACCGTTGCCGTTGGCAAGCGGAGAGCCAGCCGGAGCTCCATTCTGGGGTGCCTTGAGACCAGCATCGCCAGGAGGCGTCAACTCGTTGTGACCAGTGGGGAACGACAGCGAGCCAGGAGACATGAAGTTCTTGGCCTGGTTGGCGTTGCCCGGGTGGGTTTGAATAGCCTCCATGATTGCGGTTGTTGAGTATCAACTTAGCAGATGCCGAGACAGGTGGATCGAGCAGATCTGAAACAGGAATCACAGTTAGTACATCAGATACCCAAAACCAAGTGGTTGCGTTTCAAGTGAGGTTCTGAATGCGGGCGCATGATGCATGTGGGAGATCGGCGAGGGCAAAGAGGCAAATGGAAAGATTGCCTCTTGTCCTTTTCTACGATGGCAGGCGATGTTGACGGTGGTGACAGGACGGGCTGGCTGTATGGACGGGTGACTCGAGGGGCAGTGCCATCATGGCGAATGTCCCACTCGTCCCCGCAAGGGAAGGAAATGCTTCACAATAGTCCTCAAGACGCAGTGACGTACCAATTGCGGGAGAAGAACAAGTGAATGTCTCCCCTACAGCGACTGCTCACGACAACGACAACGACGACACGAGGTGCACGGCGGCAGGCGGATTCTTCGAAGTCGGTACTGTCCACGAGACTGCGTCTGCGATGCGAGGCGGTGCGATGCGGTGCAAGGCGCTTGGTAGCTTCGTCGGTCGAGTGTATCGAGATGACTAGACTTGACGGCGACGAAGATGCGATTGCGATGCGACGCGACTCGGCGGTGCAGGTGTGCGGTGTGTGTGTGACGTAATACCAACGACTCGAATCGCTGCGCGCGACTTGGCTGGGACTGGGTTTCAGGTACGGTAATGAGGATTTTCTATTCTCTTCTTTCTGTCTTCTCGTTCTCTTCTTTCAAGTACAGAGAGCACTGTGCACTGTGCAGCAGGTCCTGGGGCCTTGACTCGGTGTCTCTCGAGAGAAGAGTGGGAGGGCGGGCCTTAATAGGTCGGGCAGGACAACAAAGGTCAACCTAGAGGTGGATGGTCCTTTATGGCCAAGGACGGATTAGGAAAAAAGAGAAATAGGGCGGGTGCGCACACACACAGGCGCGACCAGGGTTGGGGGATGAAAAAGAAAGAAAGGATTGATGGCGATGGACCACAGGGTGCGATGGATGCAATCGCGATATGCTGCTTGTGCGTTGTCGCCGAGGTCGGTTTGGTGGGAAAACCAGGTTGAGGCTCTCGACGATGGCAGGTTGAGCGTGTGTAGGTGGTGTGTGTGTGGTGTGGAGTGCGAAAAGTTGGTTCAAGGCCAAACGTTAAATGTAGGGATACGTAGGGCCGGTCGGGACTTCCGCTCCAAAAGGACGGGCAAACGGGCGGTGTTGGGGGGTGCTGGCCTCTTTATAGAAGCAGCAGTGGCAACCTCAGGCAGGAATCAGCAGGAATTGCAGCTGTGGCACCCGGATTTCACAGTTTTTCGGCTGTCAGTAGTGCCACCCTGGCGAGAGGATGCACCCAATGAGAGGGCAGCGCTCGGCCAGGATATGTGGGTCGCTTCCTGATGGGCATGAATTCCATTGGCATCATCCCTGGACGTGTGTTGAACTTGCATGCCGCCCCACTCCTTCCTGCCATGTACCGGTACTTCCATGCCTGCCTTTTTCTTGCACTTTCCACCCAGTGGCCCAGCAACAAGCAAGCAAGCACCCAACAGCCAGCAGCAGCAGCCAGCCAACCAGCCAGCCAGCCAACCAGCCAGCCAGCCAACCAGCCAACCAACCAACCGCTTTTCTGCCACTCACTCGCTCTCGAGTCTGATGAGTCTGGCCACTCATTCACTCAACCCGCCCGCTCAATCAATCCGGTCCAGTCTAAAAGTAGTAGCGCTCAGCACTGATGCTTCCTTTTCCCTCGCACTCATTCCCACGGAGTCGTCATGCCTCATCCCGTCTCGCCCGCTGCCGTCCACTCTGTCCGCATTCATTGGCTTGCAGAACCCATCACAACTCTGAAACAATGGCACCCTTCTCACCCCCCCAAATTTCATGCCTCCTTCCAACATGCGCACACCCACACCACACCACACTGGCCGACAACCCAGACAATACCTAACATCCCTTCTCCTGATCTAAAATCCACTCGTCTCAAACCACTCCGTCGGGGGAACCACGATGCATCTTCATTCAACACTCGGGCCCTGTATGGCTGGCAGCAGATGCATTTCCATCACCACCAGTATCATGCAGCATGCATGACCCAAACAGATCCAGGAGCGACCGAAAGGAAACAAAAGAAAAAGGAGAAGGGGGAGAGGGAGGGAGGTCGGCAGTCAGTCAGTCATCTTCCGTCATACGATCGAGCCTCACTTGTGACCGCCACCGCAGGCGAGCCATCGATACGCCAGCGAACGACTGAACGACCGAACGCGCGATCGAATACATGAGACGAAGCCATCACCTCCTGCAACTCCGACGACGATACTGCTTGAATGCATCGACTCACCCATGAGATCCATGAGAAAAGATCAAGGAGGCTGAGTGCTGCCTGACTGTCAAGCAAGCCTGTTGTGTGATGTCCGCCGATGCGACCGGCACGCTTTGCCTCAGAAGATGCAGGCTCTATTCCCGATCCCCCTACGAATCGCTCACAAATCGGCCCTTAAAACCTCGGCGACCGAATTACTGTCACAAACACCAGCAGCACACCTGCCCATCACATGCGCTCAACATCACAATTATGAATATCGCAGCAGGAATATGAGGATTGCATGACAACAGCACAGAGCTCAATCCAACAGGGCTGGCGGCGACAGATACCAGATCCGTCGAATGCAGGCTCCAGGCTTCAAGCTCCAGGCTCTAGGCTCCAGCTCTCTAGCCTCTGTCGTCCATGCGACGCTATCGGCTTCGTTCATGCACAACCCCCCGTCCAGCTGGCAACCCCCGGAGATAAGCTTCTCTCTCCCTTGTCCTGGTTTTGATTTGCTGATCAGCGCCGCTTCGGGGTCCGTTGCCCAATTTGAGTGGGAGACGCCGACCTCAAATTGGCGGCCTGAGGCATCAGCCCGGCAATCCCAATCTTAATCTGGGCCTCGTCTTCGCTGGAAACCTGCTCACCACTTCTTTCCCCTGCAACCTCCCCAATGTCGCGTTGGCTTATTTCTCGCAACCCAATTTCAATAAGCACGACGGCCATCCAACCTCGCTTCCAGGCTAACGATATCCGCCTCTGACTGGCACGCCCGACCGTGCTTGCGACTCGTCTGTTATCACTACTATCGTCATCATTCTCACTGCGCACCAAGCCTGTGTGAGGATGGGGAACAAAAGACGACGACGACAAGACAGTCTCATCATGACGTCCGGCCAGCATCACGAAGGGGTGCGTGAGCCCCAGAGGTGAGTTGATCCTGCTAGCCAAACTTGGAACGCGTCCGCCATGCCATCCCTTTGCCTCCCCGAGGCACCTACCGACGGCGCTGCTCGACAACCAGCGAGCGCCTTGCCTCTCTGTTGGCCCCTGGGGCTGGGCCCAGCTGGGAAAGCAGGGAGGGGGCACAGAGCCCCAGATTTAACAGCTTGTTTCCGAGTTAGTGGCTTCACCGGCCCAGGCTTTGGGCCTATGGAGCGAGGGAGCGTCGTATGCACACCAAAAGTGTGGGTGGCCCAGTCTGACATGTACCGGTACGCGCCCAGCCCCAGCCAGTCCAAAGCCGGCCGTGGCCAGCCAGGAATTTTTTTTCCTTTTCGCGCCTGTGTATCCCTCCCTCCACCACTGCGACAGCGGCCGTCCGCAACTGATGCGAGGATGGACCGTGCCCCCCTTTTTTTTCTTTTCTTCTCACGCGCACGCTCACGAGCCAACCCGGACGGACTGGCCAACCAGCGACGGCGCCGGCCCAGCCTTGTCCACCCTTCTGGGAAATGAGTCATTCCAGATTGTTTGTTGCAACCGGCCTCCGTCACGCAATCGTTTACTTTGGTGTGATGCAGCATCCCGCTCCCAACCCCCGGCACCTTTGACTATAAGCAACAATGCGATGCTTCTGTTGCTGTGCGCTTGGGATACGAACGGACGGAAAGAAGAAACGCCCAAAGACACGCCCAGTCTGACTGCTCTCTTTTCTCCTGCTTGCTGCGATGACCCGTGTTTCGGCACAGCTCCCACAGCACGGAGCACTCCGCTGGGGTGTGGGGCATTCCGTAACAACGACCTCGGGATGATGGTGGTGGTGATGATGACGATGATTGTGTTTGTTGGCGCTGGGAACCGAGGAGATCGGTTCTGAGGAGGTCCATGCCCCACAGACCCCCTCCCCTCGCTCCCCTCCCCTTGGTACAGTAGTGCGGAGAGGGAAAAGGCTGCGCGACAAATGCAACTCCCAAACTACCAAGAGAAGCTCCTTGCGCCGGTCCCGTCTCACCCTCGTGCATCCCTGTCCGACGCTTATCGCCCGCATCTGATTCCTCTGCCTCCTTCTCGGGGCCTGCAGAGGGCCAATTTCCGATCGTTGCACCGCGCCCATTCCTTCGGTCAAACCAATAAGAAGCCGTCGCTGACCAGGAAGACGGTGGTCTTGTGTCTCCTTGCTTGGCAGCCTGCAATCAATCAGATCTATTGCCAGTCCTACCTGACCACAGCAGCACCAGTCAGTCTGACATGTAGAAAAAGGGAGATGCTTGTCATCATCACCATCTAGCGTACAACCCCTATTTTCTTCCGCCCGCCTTGCCCAAACTGTTGCGATTTGCCCAGAAGAAGTTGCATCCGAGGTGTCAAAGAGCCGCGTGGCTCGCCCGTGGCTGCTACAGTACCTGCGCGATGCTGCACCTCACGTCCAAGAACGCGCGCAGGTTTCGCGCTTTGTTCGCGACAGTTTGACAGTCTCCCATACGATAACCACCTTTGGAACTTCCTCCTGTGGCATATCCTCCCGTGGTATTACCTCCCATGGGATACTCTCCTCTGGGACAGACTTACATGGGCCAGGGGAACCCCGAAGAACAATCAAAGTCTACCTAGTAGTCTAGGACCGAGCTGCACGCTACACAGCGTGTATGTCCGGCTGCAGCAGACTTCTGAACTCTTTTTCCTGGTAGGGTGTGGGCGGGGCGAGTCAGTTGAGCCTCAACATCAAGGCCTCTCCATGGCAGCGAGGCCCTCGCTCTCCTCCGCTTCGGATATGCCTCCCCAATCCAACCAGGTCATGACCCAGTCAGGACCCGTACCGATGGGGGGCCTATTGAATCGGTCGCCCGATGACAAGACCTCTTTTACTCCAGATCGGCCAAGCGGAAAGGCTACGAGAGAGAGGGCCTTCTCTCCGTGCCTACGAAGTCGATCGGGCCACAGTGGCCACATCGTGGGTGTGCGCTCTGTATTATGCCATCGACGGGCCGGCCGCGGTTGGGTCTGGCCTGCCTGTTCGCTTGCCTGCCTTGCTTGCCTAGCCTGTCTGCCTGCCCCGCCTGTCTGCCTGGCTGTGTGTACTACAACATAACCACGGTGCATTGCTACTATTCTCATGATCGCTTCTGCACGTTTAAACTGAGACTCTGTGCTCCGTGACAGAAGTTGGGACGACGGGAAGTGGTGGCTTGCGGCTGACACCCGGGAGGGTGGACGCGCGTACAAGGGGCCCAGCTCGCCGCCCATCAAACGCGAGGCTGATACACCTGGGCATGCACCTATCACCACAAATACTACCACCAGCCTGCCAGCCTGCCCATCCATCCGTCCATCTGCTTTGCTCCCGAGCCCTTGGGGCACACACACGGAGCCTCGCGCTCGCTCTCGTCTGATTTGCCGTGCCTTCCCCATCCGGTAATCCGCCCGCCCCCCTTGCCCACCTTGCTGTGGCGTATCGTATATCGTGCGCCACCAGATCGGTAGGATGGGGGAAGGTTTTTGTCGTGCGTCCCGGCGTCTCGATTGCGCTTAGAGGTCAAGTGACTGGTCCATGTCCGTGCCTGATTTGACTACCATGGCTGCTGGGCCGCTTCCGGTCGCCAGCCGCCTAGCTGGTAGGATACATACCCGCACATCAATAGGCTTGGGCCACACCGCGAGGCTGGGGCTGGCTGGTCGGCTGGCTGGCCGTGAGATGCACCGGACCTCTTTCTTGTCCGTGCCCTTCTTTTCCCCTATACCTGCAGGCTATGCGCTGGGTCAACTGGCCGCCGCTGTGGCTCCACTAACCCACACATCATCCCGCTCGCGAGGCTGGCTGCCTGGATGGGTAATATCTACCACAGAGTTAGCCAGCCTCGCGCCTGCTTATCGTCATCTTGCCTGTGCCTAGCCTTCTCCAGCCGGCTCATTCAGCCTGATGTGGCTCTCCCGCGACTCGGGTCTGACGTCCAGGGAGGCTGGCCCCAACGGCCTGCCAGAGAAAAAAGTCGGCACAGCAGGCCGACCGACCTTAAGCTTGATGTCAGGATGGATGTTGCCTCTCCTTTTCTTTTCTCTCATTTTTGCCCTCCTGCCGGCTTTTGGGGGTCTATCCCCGAATCTGTCTGTCTGTCTGTCTGTCTGGCTTCTCTTTCCCGTCCTGCAGCTTGGCAGGGCCACCCATTTTCATTCGGCATCGCCGGCCACTACCGCGGAACAGGAAAGTATGCTCAAGCTCTTCCTGCGGGCTGCTCCTGACGCGGTCGCCGTCGCACTGAGCTCGACCATTCACGAGTCGTTTCGACCTCAAAGTTTTGAGTTCTATCCTTCTCTTTCCCGACGACGCTCTGTTAGGGCTGGCCGGCTGGCCGGCTGCTTTGTTCTTTCCTCTTCTAAATTTTCCTCAATTTTTTTCTCGGCTTTCACCTTTTCCGTGCACATTATCTCCGCGCGGGCGACTCAGGTGCCACCCGCCGCCCGAGCCCCGTGGAGAGAGAGTTCATCTCTCCCCTTCGTCCGGTCTCAGAATTCAATCTTGCCTGCCTCCCGGTTGGGGATGCTCACGGCACGGCAAAAAGGTCAACGGCAAGGCCGGAAGGCAGGCAGGCAGGCAAGTAAGTGTGAACGTGGCTCGATGATATTTGCTTTCTCTCTTACTCCGAGTGGCTGTCCCGATATAAGGTATATGTACACCCAAAGATTGGCCCACCAATCATACATTTCCAGTATTCTTGCAGGATGTAAATCTTGCCCGTGTGCGCCCTCTGTCCTGGTCCATCTAATATTTTGAATACATGATTACAGAAGTCTCGCACTGCTGCCTGTCTATGTCATGTAATACTTGGGGCCCTCACCACCCTGAGGGACCTGCCAGTTGATATCCTGGTTGGGGGCCTTGATGTCGCATGTCTTGCAGTGTATGCAGCTGTATGGTTGATCGAGAGCGTCAGCGTCGGTCCAATAGTACAATATCGATCGAGGACCACAGGACAAGAGTGTGCATCTGAAGCAGGGAGTATAAAATGCAGGCGGGGGGTACTCACTTCTGCGCGTTGATCTGGAATCTCACGCCCTCAGGCTTCGACGCGTCCTCGACGTACTCGTAAACACCAGCAGGGCAGAACCTGTTCTCAAGGCCCTTGAACGGCGGCCACGTCTCTGCCGTGTGCTTCTCCCAGTCCTTGACCTGCAGGTGCACGGGCTGATCCTCCTCGTGATTCGTTCCCGTGCGGCTGACGCTGGTGAGGATGTCAAAGGTGAGCTTGCCGTCGGGCTTCTCGTACTCGATCTTGGGACACTTGTCGGCGGGCTTGGTCGCCGCGTGGTCCATCGCCTTGTGCTTAAACGTCCAGGGCACGCGGCCCTTGAGCAGGAACGTGTCGAGCCCGGACCACATGACGCCGCCGTACAGGCCCAGCGGCGTGTGGAAGGACGGCCGCAAGTTGCGGACCTCCTTCAGCTCCTTCCAGATCCAACTCTCGCGCAGGCTGGTCTCGTAGTCGTACAAGAAGACGGACCCATCGTCGGTGTTCTCGCTCAGCGCCGTCCATGCGGCCTCTGCGGCCAGCATACCCGACTTCATGGCGTTGTGTGTGCCCTTGATCTTGGGAACGTTGACGAAGCCGGCCGAGTCACCGATGAGCGCGCCGCCGGGGAAGGCGACCTTGGGGATGGACTGGAAGCCGCCCTCGATGAGAGCTCGCGCGCCGTACGAGATGCACTTGCCACCCTCGAGCACCGAGGCGTACAACGGGTGCTTCTTCATCTTTTGGAATTCCTGGTACGGGCTCATCCATGGGTTTGGGTAGTCCAGCGCCGTGACCAGCCCAACGGACACCAAGTTGTCGCCGAAGTGGTACATCCAGCCGCCGCCGTACGTGTCGTAGGGGAGCGGGTAACCGAGCGAGTGTGTGATGTCGCCCTTCTTGAACTTCTCGGGCTGCACCTCCCACACCTCCTTGACGCCCAGCCCATACGTCTGCGGCTGCGAGTCGCTGCGCAGGTCAAACTTCTTGATGACCTGCTTGCTCAGGCTGCCGTGACAGCCCTCGCCAAACATTGTGACGCGGGCGTGGAACTCCATGCCGCGCTCGAACGTGTCCTTGGGCTTTCCGCTTCGGCCGATACCCAGGTCGTTTGTGGCGACACCCAGCACGCTCCCGTCGGGTTTGTACAGAACCTCGCTGGCGCTGAAGCCGGGGTAGACCTCGACGCCGACCTCCTCAGCGCGGTCGCCCAGCCACTTTGTAAACTGGTTGAGACTGAGGATGTAGTTGCCCTTGTTGTGCATCTGCGGCGGGGCAGGGATGGGTACCGCCATTGACTTGGTCAGGAAGCGCATGTGGTCGTTGCCGGCTGGGGTGGCACCGTCGAAGCGCGACTCGTTATCCTCAGCCAGCCAGTCGGGGAAGAGCTCCTCGACGGCGTTGGGCTGGATGACAGCGCCGGACAGGATGTGGGCGCCGAGTTCGCCGGCCTTCTCGAGGAGCAGGACGCGGAAGTCCTCATTTCCGGCTTCGTTGGCAAGTTGTTTGAGGCGGATGGCGGCAGAAAGACCTGCTGGACCTGTAGCGCGGAGAAGATCTTGGTTAGACAGACTAGAGCTCGACGAGAAGGCTGATCATGACGCAAAGTTTCGGGATATTGGAAGCGCACCTCCGCCTACTATGCACACATCGACCTGATCGCTCTCCCGTTCTATTGTAGCTGGGTCAAAGGAGTCATCTGGAGTGGCCATGCGTCGTGATACGCTGACGGAGAATAGCCTGGCCTGCGTTGTCCTGCTTGTGGCCGCATACGACTGTCGTAATATTGTCCTCCGAGGGAAGCATGTTGTGATAGCCCTTGGGCATTGTGCTTGTGACCTAGCTCTGGCGAGTGGTGTTGCCGTCCTGGCCAATCGCCCTGATATCCTCGCAGGGGCAGACATGATGTGTGGGGTGTGGGATGCGTGGCGTCGTGGGTGGAGAGTTGATGGTGATGGTGGTGGATGGCGGGGTGTCTTCGTCACTACACTCGAGGCATTGGGCAAGGGATACGCTCTTCAGCCGTAATCTAAAGCTTGTCCCTTGTAGAGCATGAGTGTCAGCAGCTTAAGGGCATTGCACGAGAGTCGGAATTGTTGTCGTGGGCGTGGGAAAGTGGTGATGATGTCGGCCACTTGAGGTGCTGGAATGACGCATCGCACCGCATTGTGCTTCTGGGCGGCCAAAAATCGGCTACTCAGCTTTTTGCTGGGCCCAGAAGCCGATCAACTGGTCATTTCCTTCAGAACTCGCCTGAGTGGCCACTGCCTCTTGCTGGCCGAGGTCTACCGTCCCCACCTGCCCCTTCTGACCTTTCCACCTTCCCGATGCAAGCCGCATCCGGCACGGACGACCCGCTGGCTGCTGCTGGCTGATTTGCTTGTGACTCTGTGACCCTAACCCTCTCGTGTGTTCAACCCCCCTTTCTCCCCTCTTCTTGCTGTGGGGCTGCCCTCACTCACCCAATCCACCCATCAAGCCATTCTTTGTCTTGCAAGTCCACAGCAATATGCATTGCAGACCGCTTGCCACGGCTGGGTAGCCTGATGGATGAGCTGTTTCTTGAGCGAGCCACTCTCCTGCTGGGTATTGTTGTCATCCCCCAACTACTCCCTCTTCACCCTCTTCCCGTATGGCAGTCATCCTACCGGTAATGACAGATGGTTGATCATCGATATCCGGAGAGAGCCGTGATATAGTTACAGACCTCACAAGCTTCGAATCCAGGCTGCAGATTACTCCAGAGCCCAGGAAAATCCAAAAACAGATCGTCAAGCTCAAGACTTGGCTTTGGCGATTGATCCACCTTTGGGTGTTGAGTGGAGAGGAGTGGGAGTTTGACGTGCACATCACCCACGTTTTTGTGGCCATGGCATCAATGCAGCAACAGCACCGATGGATGAGAACTGACGAGGTGGATAGATCACATGTGGTCTACCCGTTTCTTCCCTCGTCATATGAGAATCCCAATGGCACCTAAAAAGAGGAAAACAACAAAGAACGAGTCAACGGATCGCGGCATGTTCCACAACTCTAACAGACACTGCCTCGGGTTCATCACATCTTCAACCCATCCATCGTCCATCCGCTTAGGCTGCTGTCATCTCATTGCCAACAGTCCACTTAGGCTCGTCTCTTCCCGACTTTCCCCTCGTCAAAAGTCTTGGCTCTGGAACAGGATGGGCGATGGGGTGACCCACTACCCACCGTAAAAGCACATGCGCCCTGTTTCAGACCTGGGGTGCCCATGAGGCTCTGTTAAGCTTCTTTCAAACATTATCTGTGCCAAGACAGGGTTGCTGGGGACCTGCCCCGGGCTCCACCCCTCCTTCGAAACGCCCTGCCTGGCCAATGCAGTGTCTATTCGATGGCGAACTGTTGCAACCTAGGCGGTGCCTGGTGAGCACTTTTCCGCCTCCTCGCTATCGTCATAGCCAGCCGCCATGATTCAATGCTTCATGGCCCCCCCTCTGCACCCATGGTTGGCCGTCTCCCTCACGACGGGTAGAGCTCCGTGAGAGTCAGGGAATCCCGAGCTGTCTTCACATACGACACACAGTGGGCGGATCCTGCAACTACCGACGCTACGGTGACACGAGACTGGCGGGCCTGATGGCTGGTTGCTATTCATGGTCCTTCACAGGATCACAGAATCACTCACAGCAACACGAACAATGATGTTCCTCGTCTCAACATCAAGTTCCTCAGTGGAGTCCCTTCTACGCCGTCCCCGCTCCTCGCTACCGCGAGAACTCGTCGATCCCAGGGAGGATCTTCCAAGTTTCATGCTTGAGCTCGTGTCTGGCGGATGCAGTTCCACTCTGCTTCTGTTCTCGCTGCACTATGTAGTCCAGCAAGCGACTGGCTCGGCAACGTATTTCTCGATCAAACTCGACGTCTTTCCTTGCTCTCCCGCCGTCGATTTTCCTCATATAGGCTCCAAGTTGCCTCACCAAGCTCACCCGCTCATGCAAGTGCTCCAGCGAGCCACGCTCGGCGCGGTAGACTAGTCTGACAGCACCCACACCCGTTGTCCCCCAGCTCGGTAGATGTTGTGGTGGTAAAGGGTGGGCCCTGGGCGACGAGCATCAGGGGTCTGAGGCTTAATCCCCCAGATCGCCCAACAGTCTCCTCTTCCCATGCCCCAATTTTCTGGAACATGGCTGAAATCTCGCACCTTCGAGCCTGGACCTGAGGACGTGCGGGCTTATCCTCATCGGGTTGGACTCTGTTCTATCTTTGCCCACCTCCCGTTGAGATGTCCATACACGTCCGTCCAAACCAACCAGGCTGCCCAAGTGGAGTATCCTGCTTGTTTGATCCGCGGTTTGGCTCAACCTTGCTCTCACATCGAGCATGCATCTCGACTACCGTGCAGTGCTACCAAGATCCTCGCACGGCGCCAATGGCCTTACTTCTCCTGTATGATTTCCAGATCTTCTGCCAAGCCCAAACAACCCGCGGATCCCAGCACCTCACGATTGCTGCCGTTTAGTTTCTGCCAAACTCGGTAACCAAGGCGCTGTTGCACAAACGCCCTGGGCTACCAGCAGCACGTCACCAAGCTGTGATCTCCTCGCCAAGTCGCTTGCACATTCCCGCCCAGCTGAGCGTTCTGGTGTCACCAGAGCTTGTTCTGGCCGGTCTCCACTCTCCCTTTCCGGGTAGTCCTCCCCCCTGGATCGCGGGCTTTCTGCCTGCTCGTCCCATCCTTGTCCAGTCAACATGAGTCCGACCTTGAACCCGACTGTCATCCTTGGTCTGGGAACATTCAGATGAGATGAAGTTGATGTTTCGTTAGACGCTAGCAGGTCGAGGTCATTGCAAGTTGCAACCTCCTCCACGTCCCAGACTAGACGGCTCCCAAGTTTCCGTCCAACCCCCCGGTGCCGTCCAAACAAGGATGGAGGACGGTTGGTGCAATGAGATGGAGACACCAGATGGATATAAGACCGTTCCTCCTTCGCTCTCCCAGCCGGTTGTGTTTTTTCTTGGTCAGGCATCTCTTGCACCATCTTCAAGTTCATCTTCTTCTTTCGTTCCAGTGGATCTGGTTCTTTTCTCCCACCCTCCTTCTTGCAAAAGTAATACGGGTTGATCCCATCCCTTTCATTCTCTTGAGGTACGTACATATCTTTGCTACAGGGCAATAATACTTCCACTGGTTGGTTGGTTGGTTCGTCGTACTCACACACAGCCACGTATAGCTGTGCTCTCAACCTTCCTTCACAACACACTATCCTTATCCACAAACCGTCAAGATGAAGAACATCGGAAGCTTGGCCATGCTGCTCCTTGCAGGAGCTGGCTATGTCGCCTCTCTGCCCGCCGGCGACGTCCCACAGAACCAGGTCCGTGCCGTTGGATACGACACCTACCACGAGATCCTCGCCCGGGAGCCCAAGAAGAACAAGAACAAGGGTGGCGCTGGTAAGTTTAATTCGCACAGTTCGATAACAAACGTGATGGGCACTTCCAACTTGGGTTCAGTGTTGACGATATCTTCTTCTTATAGCTGCTGCTGCCAACGCAACCGCCGCCGCCGGTGCTGATGCTGCTGCTGCCGGAGGAAAGAAGGCCAAGAAGGCTAAGAAGGGCAAGAATGCCGGAGCCGCGGCTGGTAAGTTTCTGCCAACCTGTCGGAGGGGAGAGGCCTGAGTCTTGAGGGAACTCACTGAGGCTTCATCCCTGGGTTTCATGAGAAACAAGTCACAGTATCTAACGTACTACTGCAGCTGCTGCCAACAATGCTACCGCCGCCGCCGGTGCTGATGCCGCTGCTGCCGGAGGAAAGAAGGGCAAGAAAGCAAAGGCTGCTGCACAAGACGCCGCCGCCCAGGATGCCAATGCCCAGGATGCCAACGCCCAGGGTGCTGATGCCCAGGCAGCCGGTGGTGACCAAATCACCCAGCTCCTTGAAGGGTAAGTTCTCCACATCACGTCAAGCTTCAGTTGGTCCACATGTTCTAACGATCGATTTGTAGCCTCGCTGGTGGTGCTGTTGGAGGCGGTCAGGCCCAGGGTGCCAACGCCCAAGGCGCTGCTGGTGCCGGTGGTATCGCCGATGTCCTCGGTGGCCTCCTGGGCAACCTGAAGCGTGATGAGGAGTCGACCCTCGAGGCCCGTCAAGGAAAGGGCAAGGGCAAGGCTGCCAAGGGAAAGTAAGTTGTCACGTATGAGAACACATACACTCAGCTTGTCTCTTAAGAACTTCTGTCATACGCAACTGTGCACATCAAGACACTGTTCTAACATAATTTTCTCTACTAGGGGCAAGGGTAAGGCAGCCGCAGCAGCAGCCGGTGGAAATGCCAACGCAGCAGCAGCTGGTGGAAATGCCAACGCAGCTAATGCCAACGCCGCCGGAGCCAATGCCAACGCCGCCGCGGCCGGAGGAAATGCCAACGCAGCGGCCGCCGGAGGCAAGAAGGCCAAGGGCGCCGCGGCCAAGGCAGCGAAGGCATCGCAGGCGGCAGCCGCAAAGGCAGCCAAGGCCTCCGGAGCAGCCAACGCCAACGCAGCCGGCGCCGCAGCAGCAAACAACAACGCCGCCGCCTCAGGAAACGACGCCGACTTTGTCAACCCCGCCGCGAGCAACGGTGCCAAGGGTGAGGCTGCCGCAGCCGCCGCCGCCAGCGCCGTCGCACTGGGCCCTGGTGCTCTGACTGGTGATGCCGCCTCTGCTGCGCAGACGCCCGCTGCCCAGGCAAACGGTGGTGGCAAGAAGGCCGCCAAGGGAGCCAAGGGAGCCAAGGCTGCTGCTGGCAACTAAGTTGTGACTTTTATCGGTGGAGAAAAAGAGGCAGGGGGTGGTGGTTTCTATAGATCGAATTATGATCCTCCCGCTTTTTTGAGTCCGGGTTGGTTTCTGTGGATTTAAGAGGATGGTGCATGCCACTTGTACTGAATAGGGGCGGGGCGTCTTCACACTCGGACTTTTGATGACTGTCATTCTCGGCATGGTATCTTTGATGAACTTGATGATGTGTGGGAGTGTGGGAATTTTAATGACTAAAATTTCAAAGCTTTTGACGCTATGCTCTGTCTTCGGTGACTGTGAAGGGAAATTGGTTGTCTAACTCTAGGATTGTAAAGTTTGCCAGACCACTTGCAATACTCCGCTTTCTACCTCAGATATTGATCTGTTGTGTCCAAGATATTCCAAGCTATCGCATATCTAGGTACCATTACAGCACGTGTACTACTCGGGCACGCTATGATGGTCAAGCACCTCTAAACCAAGGAGACAGGAAGTCGATGATGCGGCTGGTGTGCCAGCCGCAGATCATACTAAGGGTGGCTTTGTCATACCCTTGGTGAAACTGGGGGCGTTGCACAAAATGACACTATCATTCTCATGAGTCCAACGACTAGATTATGTACAAGTAATGGCCGGGTATTTGCTAAAGAGCCCAAGTCCACTAAAGTTTACACAGACGACCATCTGCCGTAATGTCCCATCCCTCACTTCCTACACTCGTCCTGCCCCACAGAATACCATGCGGGTCATATTTCTGCTTGATGGATAAAAGGCGTGGGTAGTTGGAGCCGTAGAATGTTTCCTTCCAGTTTGGCTCATTGAAATCAGCCTCGTTGAGGTAGGCAGCTCCGTTCAGTGTCAATTCTGCCAAGGCCGGTACCAAAACGTTGGTCACGGCTTGTTGGGCCACACGATTCGCCGTGAGGTTGTACCTATCGTACATACTAGAAGGAAGGGGAGGTTAGCTTGAAGTTACTCGAAGTTTTGGGTGGTCTTTTGGGATTATTTTGATACCGTCCAATCCGGGACAAGACAGGCTCATACCGCAAATTTAGATGAATCAATATATGGAATAGGAGGAACATACATGCCAAAGAATGCAAGGAACACCGACTCGCGCCAATACGGATGGATCGAATTGGGAGACGTTGGCGATTTGCCAACATTCTCAGAAACACCCGCGAATATGCCGCCGTTGCGGAGAATGTAATTGATGGCGCTACTCAGACGAGCGGCCGAACTGTTGGATGACACGAGGGAACGCGGGATGAGACGGCCACCAATATTTATTTCAGTAATGTTCATCTCCGGGTTCATCGTACCATATGCGTCTTGGAAAGCGGGATAGTTCGTCGAAGAGAAAGCTGCATTGTTTTGTGTCAGTGCCACAGTCCACGCCACTCAGTTCCGAGAATAGGAGAAAAGAGATAGTCTGAATACCGTAAGTGATACCACTCTGATTGAGGAAATTGAGTGTTGGCTTCAATAATCGTTCCAGATCTTGTCCGGTTCCATCCGGCAGGTATGTCTGCGGCATCGCGAATCTGTTACCTGGGATGACCTGCCAGTACACGGTGGCGCCGGCATCCACGATCGCAGGGAGATTCATCGTGAAAGCTTGCACGGCACTCCAGAACTTGTCTGTGGGCTCTGTAAAGGAAAGCGTTGCGCCGCCGGTTGGCATATCCTGGTGCAACTTCACCGTCATCGAGAGCACGATGCCGTATGTGCCACCGCCCCCACCCGTCAAAGCCCAATACAAGTCCGAGTTCTGATCCGGTGTTGCCGTGAGGACCTTGCCAGTAGGAGTGACTACCTCCCACTCCAGTACCTGGTCGGCCGCAAGTCCAAACTTGGATCCGAGTGGGCTGGTCCCGCCTCCTTGGGTGTAGCCGCCAGCGATACCCACGGTCGGGCAGTCTCCTTCGACCACGACGAGACCCGCTTCGTTGGCTACAGCCTGGGCCTCAGAGGCCTGTACTCCTGCGCCCACTTTCATGGCTTTTCCCGTGTACGCAGTAGAACTGTAGTCCAGCACGGCGATGTCTTTCAGGTGGTGAGTCCACAGGGCTATGGCACCTGCCCCGGTCGATCTGCCCAGATAATCGTGTCCCGTATTTCGGATGACCAGGCGTATGTTCCGGCGTCTTGCGAAATCCAGAGTCGCGATGTAATCCGAGGCGCCAGTTGCGTTGACTGCATACTGCACATATGATCCTATGATGCACTGAGCGTCACGGCCCGTGAAGGGGTCACAGCTCTCGTTGGCGAAGAATGCTGCCATGGTCGAGTGGCTGGTCTCATCGTGAAACTCCGGGCGCGCCCAGTTCGCTTGAACGTCGGCGCAGGCAGCAGCATCATACTCGACTCCAGGGAAAGTATCATGGCAGGAGCTGGCGACAGGCACCGTCCGTATAAGCTTTCCGCCCAGGGTCTGGTTGAATGACTCCCAGTCGGTGTCAGAAGGCCAACATTCGTCGCCTGGATAACAGCGACAAGTCTGCGATCCGGGTCCAAAAGATTGAGACGCTGCGATCCATGCTGCTGCAAGGAGAGCGATAACGGAGGTGAAAGTGACCATTTGGGCCTGGGTTCTCGTCAGCGCTTGTTTGAACATGATGATTCCGTCCAGACACAGCCGCGGGTAAAGTCTGGCCTAGCCTGCTGGCCAATAAGGAATATATGTAGACAGCGCACCCCGTGATAAGTTAAGATGATGATGCAAAGGGAAAGGCAGTCGAGAAGCTAAGCATGAACTGGCACTAATATTTCTCATGAGTATGACGTTGCATGTGTCTATGAGAGAGATGTATGCGTTGTTTATGCGGCTATCGAAGAGCTTGTGTAATGCAAAGATACTAGTGAGGTGGTGGCTGCAATGAACCTGATTGATCAATTCCAAAAGTTTGAAGTCATCTTAGTCACTTCGGAAAATCTTGTGCAGCCGAATGTCCATCCATTTTAAAAAACGTATGCATGGGCGGAGGAATACCCTGTTTCTGCCTGGCCAAGAACCAACATCCAACAAAAGCTCGCGTTGGCTGCGTTGCTTTACCGCATGCAAGGCTTGTGTGTTGGTTCCAATGCTCCCTGTCAACCTGTCTCGGTCAGGTCTCGGTCAGGATGGACTGCTGCTGTGTACTGGGGTAGAATCTGACTGGTCATAAATCCGTCTTGCTTACATATGCAGACCCAGTAATAATATATGGGCCATTGGAGCTTTTCGACATGCGCAGCCTTGGTACACAGTGTGAGCACATTGGTTCTCACCTCAGTCCCAATTTTTCTACTACATGCAGTGACCTTCTCTGACTCCGAATGACCTCCTCTGAAGGATCGATGAGGCTCTGCTGTTCTATCGTGGAATCCACTTTTGGCCTCATATCATAGTCCAAAAATTGACCATGACATGTACAGCCTCCCTGACGTTTGGTCATGTCAACAGTGAGTCTTAGTAGATCACTCCAAAAGAAAGGCTCAGCAGTCCGTATGACATGTACCGCGGAACAAGATGACGGGCGAATCCTTCTTGTGAGGGAAGCCTTGGAAAGGCTGGACACTCCTCGGTCAAGGTGTTTCGACTCATACCAGTCACCTGGGCAGCTTTGATAGACGTGTAAACCTCTTGTTCCCTACATATAAGGGCCAGACACAAGAGATGAATGCTAGTGATGCAAATGCTTGTCTTCAAGCCTGAGCCCGGAATCTCAATCAAAGAAATCCTCAATCGAAGAAATCATCAATCGAAGAAATGCACCTGTTAGAAAACTCGTTTATGAAAATGTCCAAGATGAAGTCTGCACACCTGCCACCACTACGTGATGCGCTTGGAGTTGTCTCGAATCTTCTGCATCAAGCAACATTCCTCCTCGGTCTTGCATGGGATTTCATTGAGAGCGACTTCACCACTTTTGCAG
The DNA here is from genome assembly GCA_013435955.1 of Diaporthe sp. HANT25. Lineage (NCBI taxonomy): Eukaryota > Fungi > Ascomycota > Sordariomycetes > Diaporthales > Diaporthaceae > Diaporthe > Diaporthe sp. HANT25. The sequence continues at coordinate 134,087 of JACBFG010000022.1, read as the reverse complement.
TACCCAACACTACATTCGGTATTGTTGGGGCTGTTGCCTCGGCCGCTCTCGTTGATGGACCGGCCTCTTTACGACCTTCCTTGCTCCAGATTATATTGCGATTGCCCAGTGTTCTGGCATTTAACGTGGTTAATCTGCTTGTATTTGATCTTGCCAATCAACGGTCTCCATCCTCTGTTGTTGAGGACCGAATCAACAAACCATGGAGGCCAATACCGCAAGTACGTACACTAAGTCTTCCCAACAGAATATGTTTTCTATATCTTTACAATTTTATATCTTCCTGTACAATACCTGCAACAGACTTGGGTGGATGAGAAGCATACTGATCTCATATTCCAACATAGGGCAAAATTAGTGTAGACCAGACAAGACGCAGTATGCTGCTTATCATTCCAGCAGCTTTGACTCTCGATTACGCCTTGGGCCCATGGAAACAAGGCGTCTTCATCATGGTTCTGACATGGCTATACAACGACCTTGGAGGCGGGGATGAGGCCTTTGTGCGAGAGCTAATAATTGCTGTCGCATATGGCATGTTCAATAGCGGGTCACTTCTTGTGGCAATCGGCCCAGGAAACTCACTTAGCTTGCTTGGGGTTGTCTGGACTGTCATCATCAGCGGTGTCATCCTGACCACGATGCAAGTGCAAGACCTGTCAGTACTCCCCATTCATCCCCTTATTTTCTTAATTTCAGATGAGAAACACTTTAGTAGACTCATCTTAACAATTACTAACACCCTCAATCAATAGAAAGGACCAGAAAGGGGATAAGACGCGTAGTCGAAAGACCATTATTCTTTTCCTAGGCGACAACATTTCTCGTGGATCTATTGCCTTTTTTGTTTGCTTTTGGTCGGTTGTGTGTGCATACTTTTGGGGATTTGAGCCTAAAGCCTCGTTCTTGGTCTTATTGTCTGCCTCAGTTGTGGTTTTAAGGGTTATATTCATGGACTCGCCAAAAGAAGATGCAAAGACATGGAGATGGTGGTGTTTCTGGCATACGTTGCTTTACATATTTCCACTCTTGGCCATCACAGAAGCCTCGGTAGCGTGAGGCTGCAAGGTCAGCGCAATTATGCTTAGGATAATCAAAGTCTCTGTCAATACTTGAAGAAGGTCTAATGCTGTTCTATTGCAATCCATCATGCAATACACTCTGACATGGCGGTTCTGGGAAGATGACATATATACATGCAGAAGAAGTCTCCTTGCTCAAGTCCCCCAGCATCAGCCTTCTCATTAATGCACACAAGGGATTACAGGGCTTGGTATCGCTGCATTTTCGCCTGATTTTGTACCATCTAATATTTATGGCCAGTACCCCGAGTATCCTGGGGCTTGGTGATTGCCCTCAGCTCGAGAAGTCTGGTAGCTGTCAATGTCTTGCCGGACATGAATTCCCATGGGGGCCTGGAGGACCTGTAGCTCTTGCCCCTCATGAGTAGGCGCCGTCGTGACCGAGGCCGTGGTAAATGCATCATGTCTGAGTACAGGATCAGATCGAGTGTTCGACTCGGCTGATCCGGTATCCTGAACTTCTACATCACCATTTCTGGTGATGTTATCTTAGCTTCCATACAAAATGGTCGTGTATTGCTTCCGTTTTCGACCGCCTAGCCTGCCGAAAGTAACGATACTTTTTTGCTTCTGAGTAGAGCCATCGCCAGCGGAGCTTCCGGGCATCGAAATTTTGCTTAAGAATGGAGAAACATATATTTTGAGGATAGGGGCCAAGGTTGGTATGCAGGCAATAATAATGCATATCCACATCTCCAGGGTCGTGGTCTTGAGAAGGATGAATGTGAATCAGCAAAATTGAGTTCAGGAGCAACGGTCATACGCCTTCGGAGAGCCATCACACAATATACAATCTTTGTAGACCTGAACTCCTCTTTTGTGGAGCAGATTGTTGGATGAGAATAAAGAAGTATGAGAGTCCTACTCACGAGAGCAAGTTCCGGCATATCAAATGTAAAGTCAGGCGATTCTTCTTGGGCGGATTTACTCAAATCCACTATTCTCCAAACCATGATGCCAACGGTGCTAACCATATGTCAATTCGACATAAGCGATAGAGAAAATCGGAAAAGAGACCCAACGTACATGAAACTCAGGCTGAAAGCCACAGTGACGAATAATTTGTGGCGGAAACGCATGTTCAGTCTCCATAGGCAAGGCATCGGCATTGCAATGATTATGAGATCAATGCCAAGATTCGTACTGACAGAGCCCAGCTGGCCGATGTTGAGGTCCCGGCAGTGTCCGTCCGGCCTTAGATTCCACAATTGTGAGATGTCAGGGGTGCAGGTAGTGAGAAAGACTACCAAGAAGCTAATGCAGTACGCCACAGTGAGGCCCATCACAACGTAGGACAGGCGCTGGAACACCGGTACGGAGAAGATGCGGTTGTAGAGACTGAGGACGGATAGTTTGAAGGCAGCAGTCCCTATGGTCCACTGCATCATTTGTGAATATTAGTGAAATCCAGGCGAAAAAGATTTTTGAATCGAAATGAGAACGCGCGAGATGGCACTTGTGTTTCAATGAAGGAATATCACGATGAGTGGAAGACTGCATAATTGTTCAAGCATTGTCTAGAACAAGGTCAACATATTGAGAGTGCTTACCGTCACGTACGCCGCCGGAATGGTCTTGAATGAAATTATGAGTTCCTCTGAGGTCAGGTCGGCCATGTGTTTACCCATTCCGTTGAATACGGACCAAAGTAGAACACCTTCCAAGGCAAAAGTGCACATCTGGCGTTGGTCAGCACAAATCTCGAGAGACTCAAACTCGTCGTTATGCTGACAAGGGATAGAACGATTAGATAATCGTCCGTGTATATCGGTCGCTTGATTATGTGTGCGGCCCAGAAACGCAGGAAAACAAAAGACCATCAAGAAGTGTAAAAACAATGGTCCAGATGAGGGGGTTGATGCCTCCTTGCGTTGTCTCAGCCATGATGGATTCGCGAAGGTCGTGATGGTAGACAGGCCATTGAGAAGCAGGCAGAAGGATGGAAGTGAACGGTTGGGTCATCCGTGTTGGCGATATATCTTTTGGGGGCCGGTTCATGGTCTGGGACCTCAACCAAGCCAATGCCGCCTTCTTGCAGTGGAACTTGTAACCCCTGTACCAACAACAGGTGTTGGGTCCATATGCAGCCTTGTCGTTGTGCATCAGTTCCCCTTTGGCCATGCGCTCCGGTAAAATATCATCACAGGGTTTCTGCCGTAGTACTCAATTCTTGTATTGTACACATACCCGATGTCTTGGCCTGGGGACGCATGGAGCGCTGGGGGTGTGCCCATGATGTCCGCTGGCAAAATACCTGCAATACATCAAAAGCCAGCCCCACCACATAACCAACATGAAATTGTTGCTGGCCATTCAGGTGAGATTGCCTTGCTCAACGAGTGAGTCGGATCATCAAAGGAGTCATTCCCCATTCGTGGATGCTTACATCCCAATCGAGACCCGGCCACCGGCCAAACCGGCTCCTGTAACCACTGATCGATCGTGCAATATTGTATCATGAACCGTTGCGTGTTCTGTGGACTGGAATCCAGATGAGAAAGGCCACTGCCTACTCACCAGTCTCTGCCTAGCCGCCTCGCCCTTTGCACTGCAAGGCTGAGGACGAGGCACAGCAGAATTCTTGTCATTAATACTGCGAATAAATACGGCACCCTTCAATCTCAAGCGTGCTCTGTCAATGTCAACTCTCTCGCTCCAATCGACCTAAAGTTCGTCACTTGAAAATCTTGCTCCTTACGCACGAAATGAGTTCAGTCACTAGTAACCCATCTGAGATTCACATTCTCTCCTGTGTTTTTGGGATCGTGTTGGGTCTTCTGGCCCACCATGGGTTTTTTATTCACGGTGAATGGCATCTGCAAGCCCCACAGATTTTTCTATTCCACACCTTTCTGTTCATGTTCACGTCCGTCGGGACTGTATGGTTTCGCGGTTCAACTGAGGGCAACTTGTTCCTAGCCACCCTTCTCACAAGCACTTGGTACCTCGTGGCACTATTGGCAAGTATTGCTTCATATCGTATTTGGTTCCATGCCTTGACGAAGGCCGGCTTCCGAGGACCGTGTTACATGCGAGTTTCAAAGCTCTGTCACGTTTGGAGCTGCCGAACGCCTCGGAATCACATCCTCCTGGACCAATTGAACAAGGATTATGGTGATTTTGTCAGAACAGGTGAGTGGAATTCTGGATGATGGCAGAGTTGCATACTTCCCCAAAGCAGGTGCTGATCATCTGTATCTAGGGCCTGCTGAGATCACCATCTTCCACCCCGACGTATTCAACAGTACCGATGGTCCCAAGACAACATGTGGAAAATCAAGCTGGTATGATCTGTTGCTCCCAGAGAGTTCCCTGCTCACTACACGAGACCGGGACCTCCATGATGCCCGTCGAAAGGATTGGAAAGTCGGTTTCAGCCCCAAAGGTCAGTGAAGCCACGCGTTGCACCTAACTAGCAGCTTGAGCAAGTACTGAGGTGTCAATTTGTCATACAGCCCTAGCTCAATACTTTTCTACGACACTCACACATGTCGGTAACCTTGACAAAGCCATCGAGGCCGATGCCCGAGCCAATAGGCCATCTGAGATGCGCGACCTCTTCTACTGGCTCGGCTTCGATGTGATGGGCAGTTTTGTCTTCAACAAGTCCTTTGACATGCTCATCAATCAAGACTGGCATCACATAGTTGTCCGGTTGCAAAGAGCATTGTCACTTCTCGGTCTCGTTAGTCCCGCCCCGTGGCTGATACAGATCGCTTTCCGCTCCGCGCCGAGAATTTTCCACATCAGGGACTGGTTCAAAATGTCGGCGTGGACACATGATCAGATTAGCAATCGTTTGAAAGCTGGCTTCGACAAGCAGGACCGCCCTGATTTGGTACACTACCTAGTAGAGCTGAAGAATGCACCTCAAACCCCAGCGACGATTCTGAGGATGAGAGGAGATAGTCTCAATGCCATGGTGGCCGGGAGGTTTGTGCATCTTCTGAATGATTGTCCGCACACACTGACTTTCGCGTACAGCCATCCCATTCCTGCAGTTCTCATGGGGTTGTTCTCCGAGCTGGCACAAAAGCCACATTATATCGACGCCATCTACCAAGAGGTGGCGTCGGCAGATATCACGAATACGAAAGCGTTGAGTCAGCTGGTGCTCCTCAATGCTGCAATTCAAGAAGCCCTGCGTCTTTATCCAGTGCTACCAACAGGGGCGCCCAGGCAGACCGGCGAGGATGGAATTTTCGTTGCCGGTGTTTACATTCCTCCACACACAGTCATAGTCTCTCCTCGGTTTTCCATCCAGCGGAGTAAGTCTCCTGACTGTACAGCAGATGGCTGAATCTAACCCTTTTGGCAGGAGAGGATTGCTTCGAGAATCCCAACGAATTCATACCAGAAAGATGGACCACACGCCGCGAAATGGTCCGAAATATAGCAGCATACAACCCGTGGGGTACAGGTGAGGTCACTCAAGCTTGATTTCTATTCAGCGTGTTGGAACTGGGCTGACTGACTTTTCTGCTTGTTCTCAGCTCACCATAGCTGTGTCGCCCGCGTGATGGCAACTGATATGCTCGGAATCACAACGTCTCAGCTTATCAAGAAATACCACTTTGAGCTGGCTCCACACGACGACGGCAAGCGGGTTCTCGGGGAGATGCTGGACCAGTTGGCGCCCAACCCGGGACCTCTGTCCTTATGTTTCCGGTTGAGGGAGTCATAGATTGTGATTACAGATTTCAATGGGGGTGTCGTCATTCGTTGAAAGTCGTGGTCATATGTGATGCTTGTATGATAGGTTCTCTAATGTATACCTCCTACCAAATTCTAAACCCCTGCTGAGCACCGGTGTGACCATTAATGAACTCTGCCCCTCGTTGTCCAGGCTAAGTCACTCGTATTTGAGTGGAGACTGAGTCTCAGATTGAATGTCAGTTGCAAGAGCGGGTGCTGTCGTTTGCTTGAGGGCCTGTTACATTGATTCCGCTGTGTGATATGGCATCATAGAAGGACCATTTTCTTCGGTGGTCTCACTCACTGAAAACAGTCAACGGAAGGCTCGGCTTACAAACCCAAGGTTGAGTGTGATGCCTGAGTCAGAGGCAGCACCGTGGCTTGAAAACCTCAGGTGCCTACATGTGACCCCCAAAGAGTCTTAAAGACCCACTGGGCCCTTCGCTGTCGCTCACACATTCGGCTTATGGATCTCATCTGATCAGCAGCAGTTGGTGATGCTGTATTAGGTAAGAAAACCTGGCAACCAACTGCATTCGGTCACGGAGTCGTATTTCAGCCAACCGACTTTTGCTCCTAGGATCGGGACAGGCAGCCGAGGTGAGCAACTGAACATTTACAAGGAGACCGAAGAAGGTATATTGAACCAGGTTGACTGCAGCAGGACCTAGACAGAGCCTCATAACTGAGTCCAGCCAACATACATAGGTCAGCATGTGGGGTGCATCCCAATTCCTCTGAGGCAAAGTTTTATTGCGGGTACCTGCCTGTGCAGACGCCACATGCTCAGCCCTACCCGAGCCTTGGCCAACTGCAAACCACGAGGTAGAAGTCACACTACACATTGGCGAAATGCTTGGGACCCACGCGTTTACCAACACGTCGGCTGACAAGGCCTCGGTACTTGTGACAGCCTGCCAATGAACTCGAATTGTCATATTAGTTGGTTTCTCTG
>JACBFG010000022.1:90604-127349 GCA_013435955.1 Diaporthe sp. HANT25 | reverse complement strand
GCTGTTTTTTTTTTTTTTTTTCCATTTTTTTTTTCAGAATAGCATCAGCCTCGAGGTTGGGTGACAGGCTGATATGACGACAAGGAGGCCAAATGCATATGGAATCCCGTAGTCAGCGCCTCAAGAACCTCGGTCGTGCCGTTCTCCACTTTGTTGCCTTGACCACCTTGGCCCACGGAGATATTTACTGATGCAGCAGGTGCAGTGCGCTGTGCCGCAATCTCGGTGCGGCACAGACAAGGTAAGCTGGTCATGACTGCTTTTCGCTGGTGTCATTGATGACGAGACTGCAAAACACTGTGTTGTACATATATGTACATTCAAGTACTTGCTTGACATACCGTACTGTGCAAGCCGATTTTGCATTGTGCCTCGCTCGCAGGAATGTCTCAAGAGCCTCATGACTACCGTAAGGCTGCAAGGTTGACTCATTTAGAATGGACAAGTTGGCCTGCCTACAGTTCATGTCGATCAATTTGGTGACTGTTAGTTTCTGTGTGAGATAATTTAGATGTAGTGAGGCTGAAAACAGGAGAGATCCCCATGCACCCATGCACCCATGACACCGCTCAAGGTTTCTGTTTATGAATAGACTGATCACTCCACTGACGGCTAGAGAGCTTCCCCGAGGATACCGTTGCACGCTTCATTCATCGCTTGTGGTTGGATGATAATTTCTGATCTTTGACTATCACCTGGTCTGCCATACCTAAGTTCCAGATCTTGCAAAATGCAGCCTCCGTTCCCTTGTCCTACGACCTTGTGGCACAACGACACTTACGAGAGCATCTCCCCAAAACGCTCGGAATTGAACGCCAGTGGAAAGACCGTCATTATCATCGGAGCAGTAAGCTTAGTCAGCTATGAGGCCGGAGTAATCTGCTGACAAGCCGCTTGGTGAAGGGAAGTGGAATCGGTCGAGCAACCGCCATAGCGTTCGCTGAAGCAGGTGCAGCTCAGCTCATTCTGCTGGGACGCACCGAGGCCACTCTTCAAGAGACCGCCGAACTGGTTTCTAAAGTGGGCCAGCCTACGATTGCCGTCCATGCTGCGGACTTGACCAAGGCCAAGAGCTTGCAGGACGTCGCTGCCGCTGTGGGCGAATGGAATGTCCTTGTGCTGTCGTCAGCCTACGTGGCAACACCGTCCTCGCTTCTTGAGACGGACGTTGACGACTGGTGGCAGAGCTTTGAGGTAAGTCTACTCTCGTCAACCTCTAGCACTCTGTTTCTAAACGTATCCATCGTCAGACCAACGTCAAAGGGACTCTTTTGGCGGTCAAATCCTTTCTACCGACGGCCGGATCACAAGCCGCTATTCTCGGCTTGACTACAGGCGTCACGCCGTTCCCGGCAGCTCACCTGCCGGGACTGTCGGCATATAGCGGTTCCAAGCTCGCACAGGCCAAGGTGCTCGAGTTCGTGGCGGCTGAGAACTCGAACATATTCTGTGCTAATGTCCACCCGGGCATGGTCGAGAGTGATACCTTCTACAAGACCGGAGCGACACCAGACAAGTTGCCAATAGATAAAGGTGAGAAGCTTTCGTGGGCCTCATCTCGTTTGTTTGGCACAAATTGTCGAACACAATTCTCCCATCTGTCTGGATGGACCTGAAAGCTTACGACCGTGTTTTAATCAGTTCAACTTCCTGCGCATTTCATCGTCTGGCTCGCTAGTCCAGAAGCCGCCTTCCTCAAAGGGCGTACCGTATGGGCCAACTGGGACGTAGATGAGCTAAAGGCGCAGAAGCAACATATATCGGAGGGAGTCTCTATGATTACTGGTTGTAATGGCTGGCCCCATAGCCCATCGCATCAGTGAGCAGCATCTCACGGCGCTTCCAGCATTTGATCAATCTTGTTGTATATCTAGCCACCAAGCCTGGTGTCTTCTCATTCCGCTCGGGAGTTCGGTCATTTCTCTACGCGGGGTGAACATCGAGTCATCAATAGATAGACCCGAATGCCAGCGTTTCTAATCGATCTCAAGTGGTACGGTCCTCTATGCATTCCGTAGACAGAGCTAAACGGGCTCTCCGCAGCTGTCTCATTAATAATTAAACTTCGCTGCAACTTGCATATGTAATGATTGTAGATTAAATGTAGGCACGTTCAGATCGTAGAAAGCTACTAGACTTATTGGGCCGGATGAAAGCAAGTTAAGGTATTGCGTTCCTGGGCAAGCTGCTGGGTGGCCCCTCTGTGCCCCTCCGTGTGCACCTCTGAATGGCTACGCTCCTCCGACGCCACCACATGCAGCTGATACTCCTAATAGACTATTAGTGCTTAGATTGCTTGCTGTGTGATGGGCCTCGGGGGTTGGCTATAGGCTAGTTGACTCTCCTTGAGGTTTTCAGCTTCACTAGTGTCAAGTTGCCAAGAACCTTGCGAAGTGCGTCTTTTGACTTGGCAATAGGATATATACATACACACACACTAGCTCACGGCCGAATCCAACTTGGCTTCCTTTGGTATGCCGTCTTACCTGCTCTTAGCTGAACAGCACTGCATCATTTACAAGCCTACCGGCCCTCAACCCTCGCATTGCGTAACTAATTGACAATGAGGCCTACACGTCCACCGGCACATCTTGTGTCTTTGCTTCGAGAAGCACTTGGGAAATGTGACGAGCTCCACGGCCACAAATGTCAAGCTACGCCAATAGCGAGCAGATCGCCAAATCATGTTCCAGACTGGGTCATCGACACCCAGGAAGGCTGCATCGTGCCGGGGAGCTCGGTGAATAGATATGCAACCCTGAGCTATGTTTGGAGCTCTGTACTTAGTGAGGGAGACAACCAGGCTTCGGCCGACAGGCTGATGCTCCAACGGGACAACCTATCCAAGTTCAGACAACCGGGCTTTCTACTTCCTGGAGCTGGGGTCGTGGAAAAGCTCCCATTTGTTATTCGGGACTCGATGGAGCTTGTGCGACTGTGTGGTGTGCGGTATCTCTGGGTCGATTGCTTGTGTATCGCTCAACATGATGCGACCACAGCTGTCCAGGTCTCCTTCATGCGCGAGATCTATTCTGGAGCCTACTTCACGATCGTAGCGGCCGCAGACTCAGGAGGGTTATACGGGTCAGGGACTAATCTTGACAGCGTTACGAATGGAGGCAAGGTAGACCCCGGTCGTCTTCACGGAGCTCTTCTCGCATCGCATTGGGCCACACGTGGGTGGACTTTCCAGGAGCAGGTGCTCTCCAAACGGTCACTTATCTTTCTTGACGCGACGGCATTCTGGGATTGTCAAAGTGTTGTGTGGTGGTCCGAATCCTTCATTAGTTCCCGGATGACACATGCTGGCGACATCGATACTTCAGGAGGAAACAGACCTGAGTCTTCAAGCCAAGCGCTTGCGGAACTCATCCCCGAGAATTCCATATTCTCTTCATACGGTGACGCATCAAGAATCCACGACGCACACAGACAGCTATCACAGGACCTCGCTGCCCTCTCCAAGCCCAGCTTCAGACTCTACTTGGAGATAATATGTCGGTACAATCATCGAAATCTCTCATATGCTCAAGATGCACTGCCAGCCATCTCTGGCGTGCTTGACTCGTTCACACAAGGCTTTCCCGGAGGCTTCATCTGCGGACTGCCGGCCGTCTTCCTCGATTCCAGTCTGCTCTGGCAGCCTCGTTACAAGGCCAAAAGACGGATAGCAGACCCTTCTGTCGAGAACTTAGCGCCACACTCGGCATTACCATCCTGGTCTTGGGCCGGCTGGCAATGCCTGATCGACCCAGCGAGCCTGGAAAGCGGCCTTGGTTACGAGATTCAGGCGAAAAATAACCAGTACTTCTTGCCACATTTGTCGACGACCAGGAGGCTTGTTGAATGGTTCACGTTGACCGCCGACGGCGAGGTGCCCATACATGAACCTGAATTACTCGAGCGTTGCAAACAGTTTCTGAGCGGTTCTTGTGACGAGCAAACTCCTCGAGGATGGTCTCCAAAAGCAGGCATAGAGACCTATCGAGCGGCAGAATATGATAATGTTGGAAGCGACAGCGACCCAACGCCACCCCTGAGATTGAAAAAGTTTTCATTCAAGCAACGGCAGAGAAACTGGTACATCTACGGGTCGGATGATACGGCCCTCTATCGTTATCCATTGCCCACGGCAGCCCCAAACTCAACCATCCACAGTCAGAACAATTCACCATTCCTCTCATGCACGACATCCATGGCCACATTCAAAGTCCGGAGAGTTCTCGTTCCTCAGGTCAGGGTCACACCTCCAACGCGTTATGGAGGTCTTTTTGACGTGTCCGTTCTAGACACAGTGTTGTATAGCAAGCAACCCGAATTGGAGCAATGCTGCCCTGTGATCACGCTCGAGGATGAACGACAACGTTGGGCCGGGACTTTGAGGTCGATGGACGACGACTTGGGTGTCGAAGCCGGACAAACAGTCCACCTCATGGCCATCTCACGGGGCAGCACCAGCTACAGCAAGGCGGCCTTGCTATACGAAGAGAGGGTCGACCGAGTCGCGTGCTTCCAATTTGGAAGCTACAACAGCGATCACTACCATTTCGGACCGTCTGGAAGTGTCCTCAAGATGCAGGAGGATCTTGAGGCCACGAATGAACGTTCAGGAGACTCTGACTCCGCTAATGCACAGAAGCGTGAGCATCCATCTCGAACGCGAGAAGTTCGTAGAAATGCGGCGGGATCGATACACATAATTCACGATTGGCGTGGGGGAGACCCAGAGAGCGATTCCGAATGTTATAAGAGCATGGAGGCCAAGACTGCAGGGCTGGACCAGGGGCCTTTCTTCCGCAAAGACTTTGGATGCACAAAGAACCTAACCGACGGACATCTGCCTTTAGAATGGAACGAGAAGAATTACGACTTCTACAACGTTCTCTGGGTTTGGACGATCGGTGATGTCATGTACCGCAAGGCTGCAGGACGAGTGCCCAAAGATGTCTGGGAGAAGAATTGTGGACCTCCGCAAAAGATCACACTTGGTTAAGGCCTTCAAGAAACACATCTACTCTGTTGCGTATGTCTTCTCCAGGTGCCTGTACCTAAGATTGAATAGTCATAAGATGAATAAGATCAACCTTTTGAAGGCAGTTGACATTTAAATTCCAACGTTCTCACTACAACAGTTTAGTAACTCGTAAAAGTCATGAATCCTAGTACAGATGTCCAGCTTCATATAAATCTAGAAAACGGATACTCTTACAGATAAAAACGGATGGTACACAGACATATGCAACTAACCACTCATAAACTAAATCACGTCTGCCATCTCACACACCCACACCCGTTTCAATTACCCACACCCGCTTTATAGACCTGATACACGTAGCTGATCTATGTACCCAATTCATATACCTAGATAGCTCGTAGGTATATACCTAGGTAAGTTTATAGCTATGGAAGAGTTATAGAGCTAAGCAAATAGCAGATAGAGTATTTCATAGTTAATTTTTCTTTTTTTTTCTTTTTTTGAAAAAAAAAGAAAAAGAAAAGCGTGGCTGAAGCCATACAAGTAATTGAATATGCAACATGCATGAATTGCTTAGGTGTAATATGATTTGAGGTTGAGCCGGAGACGAGCTGGACTCAAGTTTGTGTACAGGTACTTGTTGGCTCGGTCACTTGTAGTCTGCTCAGGATTGACATAGGCAGCATGCGGGGTTGGAATCCCTATACCCTCTGCTGACATGTGTGATTGATCGCTGACAGCTCCCCTTCTCGCTTCCTTCTTCTTATCAACTGGAGTTCCCCATGGTGAGATCCCCAGTTTCCCATAATGGTTTCCCTCGAGTTGATGCGTGCTTCCAACTCCCGAATCGCTACCAGTTTCCCGGCTGGGCTCGTTGCAGTCTTTGTAGGTGCAACAAGTGGCATCGGGGAGACGACGCTCAAACAATTCGCCAAACAAACACAGCAGCCGCGCATTTACTTCCTCGGACGCAGAGAAAGCGAGGGCAAACGCATCCAGGCAGAGCTCAAACATCTGAACCCTGCTGGTGAATATCACTTTGTTCAAAATGACGCTAGTCTTCTCAAAAACGTCGACGATGTTTGCCGTTACCTCCGGGGCCAAGAAAACGCCATCAATCTGCTGTTCCTCAGTTGCGGATCCTTAATAACCAGAAAACGTAAGTTCCGCCGCATTCCTATTCTTTAATTGCATGCGAGTGTCTCATGGTCCATCTCAGAAACTGACGAGGGTCTTCATTATCCTATGGCTCTTGCGTACTATGCCCGCACGCGGTTCATCGTCAATCTCCTGCCTCAGCTTAAGCAAGCCCAATCTTTGCGCCGTGTCATCACCGTGGGGGCTGGTGGCAAAGAAGGTGCCGTTATCCCAACCGACTGGCAGGCCAACAACATGGGCATTCTGTCATTCAGGCCCCACGTCACGTCCATGATCACCTTGACCCTTCTAGCCATCGCCAAACAGGCTCCCAATGTCTCCTTCATACACGACTATCCTGGTTTCGTCAACACCGGCATGTCGCGCGAGCTCACTGGTGTCGTCCCAGCTATCACCAAGGTCTTGTTCGCGCCCGTGATGGCCATGATCAAGATCCCCATCGACGAGACCGGCGAGCGCCAGCTCTACCTCGCCACCAGCGCTCGCTTCCCGCCGCGCGACCACGGCACGGGTACGACTGGAAGCGCTGAAGCCATAGCTCTAGACCAGAGCGTGGGCATAGCCGTCGGAGCAGATGGCAAGCCTGGTGGTGGTGTGTACTCAATTGACTATGAGGCGGAGGGAACCAGTGAGAGAGTTCAGGGCGTTATGGAAGACCTGAGTAGTGATGACACAGCAGAGAAGGTCTGGAAGCACGTCCAGGAAGAGTTTGTGAGAATCACGGGCAGTATTGCCTGCCCACAGTAGTTCCCTCGAGGCTATGGATTTGCCTCGGGCGTTTCAACATCTTTGCGCAGAGGATTCTTGATTCCCTCACGGGAATTGATATACTGCGTAGCCATGCTGTCACTTTCCCAGGGGTTTGGGTCCGCCCAGAAAGCATCAAGGTACTCGCTTCGCGTCATGCTATCAATTTCAGCCCCCGAAGGCGATTCCACACGAGAGCCTCGGCCGGCGCTTGAGCGGAGACAATCGAGTGCGTCAGCCCAAGTACCACTGTGCAAATGAAAATCATAAAGCTTGATGCAGGTACCCGACCCGAGCAACCCTAAGAACTTCCTCAGGTGGTCGAGGCACATGCAGAAAGACTGTAGGCGGATAGTTTTGATTCGTGGCCAAGCAGCAGAGGTGAGGAGAGGCCCAATGCTGGTCATCTCCTTATCACTTGGCCCAAGCCCTCCTCCTTCAACAATGGAAAGGTCGAACACCCTCAGGGTTTTGACCAGCTCGCTGAAGCCGACGAGCTGGTCATTGGATAGTCTCTGTTTTGGGTTGTCAGGCGTTTCCCAGGGTGTGACATTGGCCCTAAGTCCAACCAAGGGAACACCTGCAGCACGCATCTCCAGGGGCAAGCTGAACAACAATGTGTGCGGGGCCTCACCTGCCTCTTTGCCTGTCGCGTAGGACCAGTCATGAGTCCCGAGCGCCGGCAACAGGCCAGACTGGACCAAACGGTCCGGATCCGCGAGCAATTCCGGGTCCGCATTGAATGTATGCCATGAGGACTTGCAGCTGGCGCGGGAATCGTCACTGTCCGACATGAAGAGCCAGACTTTTGAGCGACTTCTTGCTGCTGCCGCACCAACGGCTCGTGCAAAGTGGCCATTCTTCAGGACACTTTGTTCTTGCTCAAATAGTTCGCGATAGCGCTCATGGCCTCTCCGAAGAGCGAGCACGAACTCGTCGAGCTCGGCGTCCTCACTGACTTGTTCTCCACTCGCGAGTGGGCCCCAACAAGACAGGATGTGGCGGGATTTCTCGATATCAGCTCGCACCACGGGTTCACTCCCGTAACGGTTTGAATTCTCTTCATCTTCAAGGGAATTCTCGAGGCGCATAGTCTTGCGTAGCATGTTCGCGCAGCACATTTTGGCGAAGCGCTGGAGATCGTTGGCCATGGTGGGGCTGTGGAATTCCACATTTATCTTGAAGACCCGCGGTCCGCGGGAGATTTTCGGGTGGCTTTTCACTTCCTCAAGGCGTTTGAGAGATGACGGAGTCAAGTCCACGTAGAGGCAGGGAACCAACAGGTGGGAGCTGGTGTCGCAGAGCCGGCGGCAGGTGAGCCTCGCACTCTTGATGGTCTCCAAATCTACCTCCAAGTTGCTGCAATAGAGAACCTCATCTGATCCCATAATGCCGCTGAAGCAGTCGAATATCTTGAGCAGCAGCTCGTCGGGAAGATCAAGGATGCCGAGGTTTCGAAGCCGTGGCCGGGCACGCAAGTTGAACCCGCGCCGCGCTGCTGTCTGGAGCTCCTCGAATCTACGTATCAATCCGTCGACGTCGTCGCCGTTCGGGTCCCCAGGCTGGGACTCCAGAGTGTTCCGAGCATCTCCCAAGGCCTCCAGTGCAGAATCGATGCTGAGCAGCTGCTGGAAGAAATCATCCGAGTCGACGTGCTTTAGTGCGAGCTGGACCCTCGACGAGGCTGGTTGCAGGACGTCAAGACTCAGGATGTTCATTGAATCCATTGTATAACCAAGTCCGGAGTTTATTATTGTGTACCCAGCAGAAAGGTATGCAGGACTTTTCTGGAGGTTGGGAGCTGATGGCCGGATGACTGGTTCAACATTCGACGACTGGCTCCGAAGGATGCCTCAGTGAAAAGATAAACACCTTCTACGCGCTGCTGAGCTGGCAAAAGTCTTGTCCAACTATCCTACTTCTAAAATGCTCGATTTTATATATGGAATGACTACTTGAGGTCAAAAGCATATGCTGATGTTACGACCAAGAGCCGCATGTACACCGCCGAACTCGAGAACTAGACCAGGAGGAACAGAAGCCCCACGGCCAACGAAGAGTGGACCCGGAACGCGTACGCCGGCCGGCCCAAGTCATGTCGGGGACGGGGACGGCAAGGGACAGCGCGAGCCGCATGGCCAACAGGCGTGTCACCGCGTTGTTGCCTTGCTGTGACTATGAGGCACAGGTGGCTCAGCATAAGGCAACTGTGCACAATTGATCGGTCCCAGCCTGCCAAGGCATTGTGACGGCCGCATCATGTTACACTGAAGGATCACCAATTTTTCACCCCGTGCAAATACGCGATCCCGCCCCTCTCCGTGACTTGGCACCAACTTGCGCGCCGCTCACCCGCGTCAACCAACATCCCACCCGCAATATTCTACCGAGTTGATCAATTGATACGAACATGCCATGATGCCAGGCTCCTGCGCTGCTCGGCTGTGCCTCATTTCCTCGACTAGGCACCACTGTGATCACTTCGAGATCAGCAGCACGGGTGTCAGAAACGAACCTTCGAGCATAGCAGGGCGATCGATCTGAGTGGTCATTTCAGGCTTCGTCTGGTCCCTCTAGCAAGTGCACCCACAGCACCGGCGGATAACGTCTCCATCCACGATGACTTTATCCAAACCGCTCTGGTCATCGCAGCCTCTCAAGGCAATTTACACGGTAATCTTTCTTGTCAAAACGCCAGTCCGCCTGTTGCTACTTTCCATTGCGTACATCGCGAAGCCACTTCGGCCCCAGCCGGGATGGGGCGTGAAAGATAACGTGCAGGCCGCCATGGCGAGGATGCTCTTCATCTTCTGGTCCTCGACTCGAAACCAACGGCCCGTCTACACGGCGCCGGAAAAGGCTAAAGAGAGACACGCCCGAGTTGAACCACCGCCCGCTGCCTTCTTCAAAGGCGCCCTTTCGGCGTCTGACCTCGTCAAGCCGGCAGCGGTTGACGCGATCTGGTTCCCCAGCCCGCCTCCGTCCGACTCAGCCAAGCGCGCGAAGCAGAAAGTTGTTTTGCATTTCCCGGGCGGCGCCTTCGTCCTCGCATTCTGTCACGAGAGCTCGGGCAAACCGATCTCCGGCATGTTCAGCAAGCATCTCAAAGCAGACCGGATCGTGTGGGCCCAGTACCGCCTGGCCGGCACTCCTGAGACATGCTTTCCCGCCGCGATTCAGGATGCCGTGACCTTCTACCACTACGTCGTATCGCTTGGAGTGGATCCTGCAAACATCATCGTGTCGGGCGACTCAGCCGGAGGCAATGTCGCCGTCGCGCTCGCGCGATATCTTCAGGACGGCCAGACGAAACTCCCGCTACCAGGAGGCGTTGCGGTCTTTTCTCCATGGGTCCACGTGACGAAGACTGCCGGGAAGGACTATGACAGGGAAAAACACTCTCAATCTGATATACTTCACAGCTCCGTCTTGCAGTGGGGCGCCGATGTATATCGACCACCGGGGCAGCTGTCGCCAGACACGGCGGCCTACATCTCGCCACTGCATCACCCTTTCGAGCTGTCAGTGCCTCTTTACGTCCACGCTGGCATGGCTGAGGGAATGCACGACCAAATCAAGAGCTTCTCGGAGGAAATGGCTAGGATGAAGGGGAATCGAGTGCTGTTCCGCTCAACGGCTTTGGCGCCACACAACCTGCCCTTCACGCATGAGCAGTTTGGTCAGACGAAGGAGTTTGAAGAGTCTCTTGACGAGGCTTTTGAGTTCTTCAGGCCAGACAACGAAAGGTGAAGAAGGAATGTGTACTGTCGCTCCTACTCCAACTGTGTAGGGTTAACTGAGGAGGGATCGACACCTGAATGGCATACCTTCTGCTGGCCACTGCACTGCACTCAAGTTAAGGGGGTAATTTAACTTTATTAGCCAGCCTAGGGGGCCTCTAAAAGCAGCATGCTAGTAGTATATAACTTAGCACGTAATTTTATACCTCTATACCTTTAATATAAACTAAAGATAGCCCTTTATTTAAAAATAAATAAAAATAAAATATATAAAACCTAAAATATCTAAGCTTTTTTACTTAAATACTAAAACTTTAAGTAAAATTATATTTTTTATAAAAAATATTAAAACTTTAAGTAAAGTTATTTTTATACTAAAAAATACTAAGACTTTAAGTAAAGTTATTTTTATACTTAAAAATACTAAGACTTTAAGTAAAGTTTATTTTTATATTAAAAAATACTAAGACTTTTTTCTTTTAAGAATAGGTAAGTAAGTAATTTAAAGTAGTATTATAGCTAATAATATAGTAGCTATTACTACTATAGCTTAGAATTAAAAAAAAAAGGAAAAACTAAAATAAGTATAAATAAAAAATATACTACTTTTTATTCTTTTACTTTTATATATATAAATATTACTTTTTACTAGTTATTATATTATACTTAAGTTAAAAAGGTAATTTAACTTTATTAGCTAGCCTAAAAGGCCTTTAAAAGCAATATACTAATAATATATAACTTAATATATAATTTTATATCTTTATACCTTTAGTATAAATTAAAGATAACCTAAACTTATTAATTTAGTTATTAAATTTAAAAAAAAAATAATATTAAAAAAAAAGAATAATATTAATAAAGGTATAGTAAACTTTATATTATAAAATAAAAATAATATTTAAGTAATTCTAAAAATAATATTTAACTATTAAGCCTTTTTAATAACTTATAATTATATATTTATTTTTAAGAATATTAATAACTATAGCTATTTAAATAATTTTTTTTAAAGCTATAACTAAAGTAATTATAAGCTAAAATACTAAATATAATAATATAATAATATATAGTATTAATAACTTTTTAGTAAAAAAATAACTTAAATAATAAAGTAAAAAGTAAGCTATTAAGGTTATAAGAGTAAAAGTTAAATAAAGCTTTTATATAAGTATAAAAGTAAATAGAATTATTAATATAAGTAATAAAGATAATTATACTCTTATTAAACTTATTAGACTTTAATATAAGAAGTATTACTAATATATAAGTAGGTAAAAATATAATATACTTTTATATAAAGTATTATTAGTTAAAATTAAGTATAATAGTATAAAAATTAAGCTAAATAAACTTATTTATATAAAAAAAAAACTATAAATATTAATATAAAAGTAGTATTAAGATTAAGCTTAATAGTTATATCTTTTACTATAATAGTATAGTTAAATAATATTTCTTATAGTAAATTTAAATCTATTAGTTATTACTTATTTATTATAATTATAAGAAATAAATTAGCTATATTAGTAAAAAGAAATTTAATATACTTATTAATAAAGACTTTTATTAATATATTAAAATTAATATATTAAAACTTAATACTAAAAATATATTTTTAAATTATAAAAGCTTTAATATAGTTAATAAAGTACTTATTAAATATAAGGGCTATAATAAAGATAGTTAATATTTTTATAATTATAAAGAAGAATTTATTAATACTATAAAGTTTATAAATTCTATAATAAAAATAAATACTAGTATTATATAGTTTCTTTATTAATAATTTAATACTAGCTTAAATTAGTTCTATATAAGTATTACTAATAATAAAGTTACTTACTTTTTTTAAAAATTTAATATTAAAAATACTAATAAGAAGCTTTATTAATTAAAAGAAATATTAATAATAGTAATTTAATTATAGTAAAAAATTATATTTATAAAAGTATTTTTATATATAGAAATATAAATAATATAAACTTTAATATTTATAGCTACTATTATATAAAGAAGTACTTTTAGTATAATAAAAATAATAAGTAACTATATAGTACTACTAATAAAAATAGCCTAAATAGTTTTATTATTAATATAAATAATAATTATACTATAAAACTAATACTAGTATTATATAGTAATAGTAAAAAGAATATATAATATTTTAGTAATATTAATATTATTATTTATAAATAAGTTCTTAATATATAATATTATAAGGTAATTATTTTATAAAAAAGGTAAGTATAAATACTAATTTAAGTTAGCTAGTAACTATAAAGAATATTAAAAAAAGCTAAACCCTTTTCTTAATATATTAATAAATATATAATAAATTTATTATACTATATCTTTAAATAATATAATATTATTAAAATCTAATAAAAGATTATACTACTATTTAAGGTTCTTATAAACTATAAATAAGACTCTCTTTTAGTAATATAATACTATTATAAAAGTAGTAATAAGTTCTTAAAGTAAGTAAAGAAATATATAGCTTAATTAAATAACTATAATATAAAAGCTAAAAAAGCTATTAAATAATTATATATTATAAAGTAAAATAATAAACTATAAAAGGGCTTTTATAACTTTAGTATAAGCCTTATTAATATACTTCTAAAAGAAATATACTTTTATATAAAGAGTATTAATTTTTATACTAAAGATTTTAATTATTATTTTTTATTAATTCTTTAAATTATTAGAAATTATACTAAAAAATTTAAAAACTACTATTTAATATAAAAAAATAAAGTTCTTAAGGTAAGCTAAAGCCTTAATAAGTAGTAAAATAATAAAGTTATTAAAATAATACTTTATTAGTATATTAGTATTAAAGGTCTATATAGCTATAAAGATTTAATATAAGCCCTTTATAAAAAGATTAAAAAAAAAGCTATATATAAACTAAATAAAAGGTAGTTTTTATAATAATACTATTTATTTTATATAAACCTTAAAAGTCTTTTTTAAAAAAAAGTAATAAAAACTAAATAAAATATATCTTTAAAATCTTACTTAAGAATTTAAAAACCTTAACCTACTTTATAAACTATATTAAATATATACTATAGTACTATATATTTAAGTAAGCTTTAATTCTTAAAAATATTATTATTAACTAATAAGCTAACTAAATAAAATAAATAATAAATATAATAAAAGCTACTATTTTTTTTTAAAACTAAGCCTTATAATAAGTAAATAAAAAGTAAGTAAGCCTTATATAGCAATATATAGCTTAAAGCTAAGTTTTTATTAAAGCTATTTTATAAAACTAATAAGTTATTTTAAGTAAAGATAAGATTTTTAAAGAAAAAAAAGAAGTTAAAATTACTATTATAACTAATTTAAGCCTTAAAATAAATAATATTATAAATTATAATACTAAAGTTTCTAAAATATTTATATAAACCTTTCTTTTATACTTAAAAAATAAAAAGGCTAAAGAAATCTAATAAAATTAGCTAATTAAAATAAAAAGTTAAAAAAATAACTTATTATTTAATTATTTAAATAAAGTAAAGTTAATTTAAAAAAAAAAAGCATTTAAGTTAAATAATAAAGTAATAATAATAAAATACTTAAGTATAAATTCCTATTAATTAATAAGTTAAGGGTTCTTATTAGGTATAAAGATATAAGTTAAAAAGGTTTAGTATTCTTCTTAATATATCTTAAAGTAAAATAATTATTACTATATATTATATAAATATAGGCCTAGTTATAGTTATTTATAAACTTAAAGCAAAAGTAATAATTAAAGTTATTATAAGTTAGCTAAATATATTTACTATTTATAGTAAAGGTAGCTTTTCTTATAGTAAATTTATTAAGGTATTTAAGCTTTATATTAAAGTTTATTTAAATAGCCTTTTTAAATAGCTTTAAGAAAATAATATAAAGATAGTTAATTATAAAATTTAGTATAATAGTAAATTAATATTTAGCTTTTTATTATACTAAATAAATAAGCTATATATTTATAGTAATAAAGATCTTATTATATTTTTCTTTAAAAAAAGTATTTTAAATAATTTTATAGAATATAAAATACTTAATAAAGATACTAAAGAACTTAAAATCCTTAATAAAGATAGCTTTTATTATAAATATAATATTACTATTCTTTAAAATAATTTTTTAAATTTCTAAAATATTATTATATTTTTAAAGGTAAATAAAATTCCTAATATTTAAATAGCTTTTATAAATATAATAAATAAATTTTAAAAAGATAGTACTATAAAAAAGCTTACTATAGTCTTAAATTACTTATAAGTACTTATAAGGGTTATCTTTATTATTACTAAATAACTAAAGAAAAAGAATAGTTAAATTAAATATAACTTAATATTAATTAAATTTATATTTATATAGCTTTAGCTTTTTTCTTTTTAATTAAAGCTATAAGTAATATAGGTTTTACTTTTTACCTTATAAGTTATCTAAGTAAAATAAACTAATAATAATAAAGTTAGCTATATTACTAAGGCTAGCTTAAAAATTAAATACCTTAATTATTAGTACCTTACTTTTACTATATAAAAATAATATACTAGAAATAATAATTAAAGATAAAATAAAAGTAACTTATTTAAGCTAAAATAAAACTAATATTTTAGTATAAAGTAGTGTTTTTATATAAAGAGATATTTTTATATAAGGTACTTTTTTAAAAGCAAGTATCTTTATAAAAGTAAGTATCTTTATAAAAATATATATTTTTAAAATAAGTATTTTAAAGAAAGTAGGTATTAAAATTAAAGGTATTTTTTTTATTTATAAGTACTTTTTATATATAAACTTAAGAATTTTCTTATTAAACTCTTTACTACTTTTATTACTATTTAAACTACTTTTACTATTAAACTTTATACTACTATTACTAAAATTTAAGCTAAAAAATAACTTAAAAGTAATATTTAAAAAATCTATATTTTTTATTATTATTTTATTTACTTACTTATAAATAATAAGATAATAATATAAAGAATATAGTATTTTATTTTTTTTTTAAAAAAAGAAATAATAAATAATAATAATTAAGTACTTTAAGTATATATAATAAAAGGGAGTATTAAATTTAAAGTAAAAGAAAAAAAAAAGCTAAAGAGTTTATATAACTTACTTAAAAAAATAATTCTTAAAAACCCTACTTTAAAAATAAAACCTTTCTTTTTTTATATTAAATTATATTAAAAAGATAATAATATATAAATAATAAATATTATAACTTAAAGTAGTACTATAGCTAATAGTATAGTAGCTATTACTACTATAGCCTGAAATTAGAGAAAGGGAAGAACTAAAATAAGTATAGGCAGGGGATACACTGCTTTTTATCCTCCTGCTTCCGTATATACAGACGCTGCTTTCATCACCTCCAGGACATTGTTACTGAATCAACAGACATTAAGAATGTGTTTGTATCATTCTGGATTCCATTGACAATTCATTGATGTGCAGAAAGATGTTTGGAAAAGCAGCTTGATCCGAGAGACTCGAACGCATCTCAGGTACTGAGATCTAGCCCGTTGCGCCTCCTATACATTATTTGACGCCTGAGGTCACCAGAACAAAAGATCATGCCCTAGCTAAGAAGTCGATCAGAATGTTCCTGAGACTCTATCCAGACCATAGACATTAAAGACAAGTCCAGTCAGCCGTATGCTTCAAATAATTAATTGTGTTATTGAAGCGAGAATTGTGGTCGCCTAATTGTGGCTGACCTGGAAGGGAAGTTAGGGGTGAGGGGATCCTACAACGACAAATTGGCGGCCAGGAAATCGGTCACTACCTGTTGTTGGTAGCTAATGCTGTCAGGCTGCTTGACTGTTGGTGGTGCATTTCTCCGATTCGGGTTTAGGCGAATCAGATTAGATAGAATCCTTCCAACAGGTCCATCAAACAACAACCAACAATGCAGGATTCACAGAGTCGCACACTTGGACACGTGCGCCTCCTTGATGCCACGAAGCGTCGAGGTCAGTAAAACTGCTTGACCACCCACTTGGAACGCTGCGAACACAAAGGCAGAGGTACCGCTGGTCTTTCATTGCCAAAATGGCGTCCCAGAGCTACTCTTTGCGCCACATAAGCAGCGATGTGTCGATCAGTCAATGTCTCGCAGCCATCACTGCAATGGTGAGCCTGAACCCTACGTACCATGAGCTGCCAAGTCGCTACTGTCGACCAGAGCCTTAACGTGTTCCTTACAGATAATCGCCTACTGCATAGGTAGAGCTATCTACAATGTCCACTTCCACCCGCTGGCAAAATACCCTGGACCGAAGCTTGCCGCCATCACTGATGCCTGGTGGGCTTACTCGAGGTATGACTTCTCGTCAGGCTGTTCTCTGTATTTCCTAAAGTGTCCCTGTCATTCTTATTGAATAGGAACGCTTGCACGTCAGAATCCAAACTAAAACAATCAAAATTCTAGCATTACGGGAAAGTATCCTTGGATCGTCGAAAATGTCCTCAAAGAATACGGTCAGTTGCAGACATGCGTCCTTCAATATGAACATCCATGGCTGACATTGAAACAGGCGATATAGTCCGGATTGCTCCAAATGAGCTTGTGTTCTTGGCACCTCAGGCAGCTAAAGGTCAGTTTCCCGCAGGTGTGACCTATCTAGGTGCATTCATAATGTTGATCTGAAGACCCTGCCAGACATATACCTCGCACAAGATAAAAACCTGGAGCTGTTTGTTCAAGTTGGATACGACGCCTTGGACACCGGCGATGGAGGCATCTCCGGCGAGACCAACCCCGTCAAACACCGCGAGATCGCAAAAAAGCTTGCACCTGCCTTCAGCACGAGAAACTTCAAAGCGAAGGAGGTGGCCGTCCATAAACATGTGGACCTTTTTGTGCAGAAAATGAAGGAGTCCGGAATTGGAGAGAAGGGGGCTGAGTTACAGCGCTGGACGGACTGGCTAGCGCTCGATCTGTCTGCCGACATGACATATGGCCTCGCGATGAATCAGATGCGTGACAGTGAGCGGCTCAGAATTCTATGTCTCCCATGATGGTACTAACCTGCAGCAGTGAAGGACTCGATTCTCCTCAGCGCGACTCTAAAGCTGAATCTTTTCCTGACAATAAGCCAAATCACGAGGAAGTTTCGCCTCCTCAGCCCCTTGATATACCTAATCATTCCCCCGTCCGTGTGGTTCCTGATGCCACGACTCATCGGAATGAACCACCAAGACGTCAAGGCTCGCATCGAGCGCCGGGGGGAGACGGAGCACCTAGACTATTTCGAGCAACTCGTCCCAGCCGATAAGCCCTCTCCGGAAGATAAGAAGTACATCTATCATCTGGAAAATGTTGCGGGGCAGCTGCTTCTGGCTGGCTGGCAGCCGTTGGCAAACCAGTTCTACTCCCTGATATTCTTTATCCTCGAGGAACCTGAGGCTTACGCGGCACTGGTGAAGGAAGTGCGGGACGCCTTCATGGACTACGATGAAATCAATAATGAGTCGACGGCTGGCTTGAAATATCTGCAGGCTTGCGCGTATGAGAGCTTTCGTCTACACCAAGACACGGTTGACGGGCTGCCGCGAGTGAGTCCTGGCGCTGTCGTGAACGGGGCATATATCCCCAAAGGCGTAAGTCGAGTCAAAATAAGGGCGTCAAAACTCAGAGGCTGTACATTTAGATCTTCTTCACTGACATACGATCCGGCCAGGTGACCTGCCAGATCAGCTACTTCGCCGCAGCACGAAGCCCGCGCTTCTTCACCGACCCACTCAAGTTTCGGCCAGAACGATGGTTGCCACCAGACCACCCGAGGTTCGATCCCAGATACAAAGACGACAACCTCAAGGCATCCAAGCCGTTTAGCCAGGGACCTAGAGGATGTCCTGGCGGGGCTATAGCCTTATCTGTGCTTCGGATATTTGTCGCCAAAGTGTTGTGGGAATTCGATCTGGAGGCGGCTCCGGGTCAACAAGGGTTGTCATTCGATAAGGATTTCAGGTTCATGACATTTTGGGAGAGACCTTCATCTTGGATCCATTTCAAGCCTGTTCAGAGAGCATGAAAAGAGTTGTGAGAAAAGCTTCCGGCAGATAAATAACTTTCTCAGGGGATGAAGGACTGCGAAACCTGTGAAAACATTGGTATACTGTATCACAACAGAGATAGCTTGACCCCAGCTGATTGCATCCGTGAAAGCTCGAAGACCAATATCATACGGCAGACTACAGCGCTCGCCATGTATCTGCTCAAAATGGCTACGGCATCCGCCACGCTGATGAAGATCAGGCTTGCCAGCAACGCACTTCCAAACACTGTATATACTGCGATACCCACATACAGCAACCAGTTGAGAAATTGAAGCAGCGACGACCGCCATGACCTCAAAGAACTGTCGCGTTCAACTAAACGTACAGGTCGACGCAGTTGGAGACTTTGCAACAATCTCCCAATGCACTGTAGAATGAGTGTCACAAGACGTCTCTTCCCCGAAGACTGCCGAGTCACAGAGGTGGTAGTTACAGGCTTGCTAGTCTGATCTCGCTGCACAGATAAAGTTAAGTGGAAGGACGCAAGTCCAACGAGGTGAATCACTGCGGCCAGAGCTTGCCAAACCATTGGGACCCATGCAATCCCGACAGCTAACATGCAAATAGACCAGAAGCCGAGCTGGTATGCCAGATACCAGCTATTTGCGGCTGCCCCAAGAGCGAGGCAGAAAGTGGCAACATCGAACACGAGTGACTGTGCCACCTCCAATCGTGTTAGGGGCCGTGAATTCGAGCCCTGGTGCTGCTGCTGATGCCGAAGAACAGGGAACGTTTCTTTTATCGTTGGCATATGAAGCTCCGAGCGCAAGGGCATCCTGGCGGGTGATCCTGCCGACAGAATAAAGGCCAGGATGGGGCGATTAACATGCAAGAGACTCATCTGCACCGTATTCACCCCCACAGTCTGCAATAGTGTTGGCGTAAGACCTAGAATGACGCTCGAAATGTTCATCTCAAGCTGTCGGAACTGTGGAAATTGCGAGAGAAGACACTCGATAACTGGGTATACATGTGCTTCTGCCTGTTCTTGGTACTGCTGATAGTATGGCCGGCATTCATGGCTCAATATTTCGTGAAGTGCTGAATCCCAAGCCGGGAAGAAGTTTTGAAATAGTTCAGCAGAAGGTGGTATCCACTGGACAGATGTGCCCCAGGTGACGGTAGTGTTCCAGAGAGGATCAACGCCTGGCCAGAAAGAATCGGCGTCTGTCATGATCGGGTTGAGAACGTGGCTGAATGACCCAGTGAAATGTAGTTGGGAGAGAGAGGGCACTCTTCTATTGTGCGAGGACGCAGAATCAAGTTGCTTTCAAGTATAACTCCAACAAAGCTCTTGTTTGCCTACTTCTCCACGGAAAGTCCTTGCCCGGCATGGTCCGCGGCTCCGTCAGGACTGATCAAGTGGCCCCCGCCCCCTGGGCCCCCAATGTTCTCGCTGTCACACCTGCGCGAACGCCTCATAATATGCTCTTCCTCAGCTAGTCAGCACCAAATCATGCGAATCGGGTGGAGAACTGAGCACATTGGTCAGGCCTTTGTGCCAACATTGAAAATAGGCGCCAATCAGACGTAGATTTCTACGAATCTCTTGCCTTATCGGCTTGATTTCAGCCAACGCCGCAGGCCACGTGTTTGGCCCCAAGCTATTCGAACATGGTTCAGCCATGACTTCGAACTGGCGTCGGGGAATATCGTGGACTAGAGCAGCGCCTGTGACTCTTTCGGTCTGTGAAGAGGCCAGAGCGGATAGTGAAGTTGAACCCACGCAGGTGGGTTGACAACCCTTATAGAACTCAATTGTCTGCATGAATTCATCTCATATATACAGTGGTGATATTATAATATAATAATTTGGTTGGATATAATCACCTCGTCCCCCCAGACCTCCAAGTCGGCCTCCTCGCCCCACCAATCCCAGCATTATCAAATGCACTCGGGGACCGCACCCGGTTCAGATCAGGAATCTCATAAGAAGCCAAGGTCCTCTGCCGGCGCACCGTCGCCCAAAAGTCATAGCTCCGGTCCTTCCTCTTCCGCTCGCGCCCTTCCCTGTCTTCACGGGCGCGTTCGGCCTTCCGCCGCGCCTTGGCCTCCCTGCTGGCCTCGGGCTCCAGCGCCCTCGCGCTCTCCTTGACCGACTCCCACCGCTTCTTAAGCCGCAGCCACGCGCCGCCGGCCCATATCTGCACCCGGGACGAAAAAGCAGCCACAAAGGTCACGAGGATCAGGACAAAGGAGAGGGGCAGGCTGACCTCGCCGATGAATGCCATGGTCGGCAGCTGGTTGTCCCACTCCACCACGTTCATGCCGAAGAGGGATGTGAAGAATGAAAGAGGCAGGAAGATGACGGTGAATATGGTGAAGATCATGACCGACAGATTCTGCGAGCTCGCGAGCTCCGTCTGCAGGCGGGACCATCGCACGTCGTCGACCTGTGCTTGGCGCTGCGCCATTTCGAGAAGTTTTTCATACTGTGGGCAGATAATAACGTTAGAACACATCGAGGAAAAGTCTCGAGAATGTATGTCAACACTTACGTCTCCCCTCGTAGCCAAAACCCGGTCCAGCATCTCAGTGGTCTGCGCCTTGTACTCATCCAGCCTCGCCAGCGCCTCGTCCAGGTACCCGCGCCCGTTGTACGTGATGTCCTTGAGGCCGTCGCCCGAGTAGATCTCGAGCATCTTGCCGAGCATGGTCGTCTGCGTTTCGAAGAGCTTCATCAGCGTCCTGAGCTCGTCCTCCATGTCGCGCAGCTCCATCAGGGCGGACGTGTTCTCGCGGTTCTCCCGCTCGGCCTGCTCGATCTCGCGCTTGTGCCGCTTCTTGATCGACTTTGCGCTCGCCTCTGCGAGGTGCTCCTCCTCTGAGTCGACGTCCTTGAAGGTCTGCATGCGGAACTGCTTGAGCTTCCATGTCATTCGTTCGGTCTGGCAGTAGCTTTTTATCAGTTGCAAGATTCGGAAATGGACGGGGACATAGGAAACCTACCAGAATGCCGATGGCTTCCTCAAAAATTCGGAAGATCTCGAGATCTGGATGGGATGATCGGTCGAGAAGGACGGTGACGGCATGCAGGGCAACAAAGGCAGCGAGGTCCAGTGCATTCTCGCACCTCCCGGTAAGATCCCCGTTCAACTCATTGTAGACGCTGTTCCTCAGGTCTGCTTGCTGGAACAAGGCTCCCTCAGATGGTCGAGACTCTCGTTTCGGGAAGAACGTCGTCAGGGTTGTTGTATCAATAGCCCAGAGCCACATTTGATCCACCATGAGCAGATTCCCATCACGAAGCCGCTCCTCGTGTTCGTTCTCGGATTCCGAGGATGCAGCCTCCTTCTGATTCTCAATGGTCTCGTGCAAGAGCTTCGTGCCTACCGAGTATCGCTGCACGAGGGACTTGATCGTTTCTTCGTCGCTCCAGCTCTTTCCGACAAAGGGTCGCCGTGGGGTGTCTTGCTTGGTGAGTTTGTACAACATTTGATCGTCATCGCGGGCGTTTGTGTCTCTGAGAGAAGGATATCCAAATTGATCCAACGTTCGACGGCAGTTCAGCGGTGGATCGTGGCCGAGATATTCCCAGGTCACACGGAGCTCGAGCGACTCTAAGTTAGCAATATCCTCAGGCACTGGCCTAGAGCGGCCGTGAGCGAGCCTTCGTGTCATTATGTTTCTGCGTTTGATAATTTGCTTGTATGTGTCAAAATGAAGGTACGGAAGGTAGACATAGAGGTAGGTCGGTGACGGGCCGGCGTTGAGCTGGGGGCTTGAATATGACAGTCGTGGAGATGGCGCCGAGTCGGGAGAAAAGTAGTGGACGGCAGGCTTGACAAATGACGGCTGCGACTGGGAGTGTCGGCCATGCACGTGCTTTGAGACCCAATTCTCGTTGTTGAACAGCTTGCTGAAGTCTTGACGGTGTGTCTCCGATAATTTGTCAAAGATGTCCTAAGCCTCCTTGTTAGCATCGGGGAATTCTCTTATAAACGCGTATCTTGCCGACGCACCTTGACCCAGAGAGGGTTTGTAAAGGGCAGATGGATCCACATGAACTTTCTCCGGTCAGCATTTGGCCTCGAAAATCCGGCAGTCAAGTCCATCAGTGCATATGTCTTGCTGAGTCCGTCTGCTCGAACCTTGGAACCCCGGTCCAAGCCTGTGTGGTCCGATACTGCCCTTGCACGATTTTCAGGCGCGTCAGTTTCGTCATGTGGATCCGTACCATCATCCCTGGGAGATAGTTGCCAGTCAGTTGGATCCGACATGGTACTTGTCGTCACACCACTGCCTCGGCTGGAGGGGCGCTGAAATCCAGGTGTGGATAGCGGTGGGAGTGTGAGGCTGTGTGGACGCAAGCCGACTGTGGGTGGTGGGGAGTTTCCTTCGCCCGTTTCCGGCCTCGCTGTCGGGAGTGTAACGACAATATCCGGGGACTCTGGCCGCCGCTCTTGTTGAGTCCCAGAAACAGCAGACTTCCAGAAGTTCTGGACCCCAGTTATGATGTTCAAGCCGCCGCCATGCTGGCTGTTGTTGGGTCCATCAGCTGTGCCTTGAGCTCCGTCCCGCCCTCCACGCTTCGAGACACGTTTCAGTCGCTCTTCCAGGCATCTCTCGGGTCCTTTCTGGAGGAACTCTGCAAGGTGGTACTTGGCGAAGTAAAGGCGAATGTCAGACTCGAAGCTGGCATCTGGATCCTCATAGAATCCGATGAGCTCGACCTTGACATGCTCCTTGAGCTTCAGTGGCGTATGAATGGTCTGACTGAGAGCCTCAGCCTTCGCGACGGCAGCTGCTAGGTCTTGCAGATAGGTGGCCAGCGTTCGAGGGTTGGTGACTCCAAAAGATGCGCAGTGGGCGTGGTCGCTCTCAAGGGCAGAGTATATCGTCTCCTGTCTCACGTCGACAATGGCGGATTTGATGGAAACGAGTGGGGCCGAGAATTGAACCTCATCGGCGTAATCAAGTCCGGATCCAGAGAGCTGGGAGTCTATCGTCTCGTAGAAACTCCAGACTCTCATTTCGCTGACGACATCTGAGAAGCCCTCATGCATCTTGATGAGGGTCTTGTTGTTCAACCGGATCTCATTTGCCAGGGATGTGGGGAGCGGCCGCTGCAGGAGAAGAAGCGACTGAATGCTTGCACTGAGATTCCGCATAGACATGTAACTAGAGCCGCGGTGTGGTGTCGCTGCCGATGTTAGCTCAGACTCAAGATACATGTGCGAAGTGCTTCTTACCAAAGAAGGTGATACCGTGACAGTTGAACAGAATGGGGCGATACTTGTCATTCTGGCTTGCCATGAGCAAGGCCTTCTTGACCACCAGGCCACCGATGCTGTGCGCGATGAAGAAGAGAGGGCGAGACGCGTGCTGTCCTTCGCGGCGTCGGAACACATTCTCCAACAGGTCCTTAGCAAGGCCCTCGAGCGTGGTGTGGTCTGTCAGCTCGCGATGCCTGTAGAGCATGACCCTCGCCGTGTTCGCATAGCGACGTATGCCCTGTCTGACCCACAGGTGGGCGGCCTTGGGGAAGTTGCCGCCGATGCCTGGCGTCAAGATGGCATCTCCAGCCAGCTCCTTGATAGTGGGATGGGAGGTCAGGTCGTCCTGGTCAGGGTTGCCGAAGAAGTTGTCCGGAAGGGGGTCTCGGGTCCAGGTCTCGACAGGGTCCGCCCCAGGACAAGGCACAGTGATTATATCGGCCTTGGTCTCGTTGTAGCCCACGCCGCCGACCTCTCCGTCGACGTGCGCGAATCCCGGCTCCGGGTCCCAATGGGACATGCTCGTCCTGTTCGACGCCTCATGCTCGTTGACGCGGATCGCAGCCAGCTTGCCCTTGACCAAGCTCGGGCCAGGGGTGGACTGGGGCGTGTCGTGCGACTGTGAATTTGACTGTTGTCCCTCCGGAAATTCGGGTCTAGACGGTAGGGGGTCAGATTGGAGGCGCTCTGGCGAGTCCCTCAGTTCGTCTTCGAGTCTTGAATCATCGAGCGCGTCTGCCACATCTGCAGGTACAGACGCGGATGCAGAAGTGTCGGATTGGCCCTGTGACACGAGGGGCCGACGGTCCATTCTAAAATGCTGCAGCTAAGCGCGCTTGGGGGAAATTCACGGCCGTGGGCACGACTTCAACATCTCTTCCGTCAACAACAACGATCGCGAACAGACAAAAAATACAAAATGAATGCAGGTGAAAGAAAAATCGAACATGACAGGCAGAGTTATGGGGCCTGAAGGAATGCGAACAGACTCATCTTTCTGACCTCGCGAGTCCTAGAGCCACAAATGTTGCAGGCTCCAATCTGACATGCCCACTCAGACTGCGCCCCCGGAAGGGTCATGAAGCCACAAGGCACCAATCCATCAGCAGTAAAACCGTCAGGGTGTGTTTGCCTACCACAAGCTCGGGAGCCGGCGCGCAGGAGCTGAACCCGCTGGGGCGCATCTGACCTGAGAAGCGATCCACACTAACGCCGATCGGCCTGGTCAGAAAGGGGGGGATCATCTGCGCCCCCCGGGACGAAGGTGGGAGCTGCCGAGATGCCGTGATGGGGCACCTGGAGCACCTTTTGGTATCATCCGTCCACATAATGTGGCCATCCAACCTGTCACCGACACTTGTACGTAGTATGCTGCAAACATTTTAATTACGAATGACTAATTAGCAGTCCACTCGAGGTTTTGCCTAGGCAGACGTGCAGCGCTCAAGTCTGCGTATTACATGTCATCCTGCCGTGCTTAGAAGTGTCCGTATCACTCACAGAATATCATTTCCTGCCGCGGTATTTGTGCAACATGCAAATCGAATCCTCTATATCAATCGTTTCCACATGAGCCAAGATGCAGGTGAGAACCACCCGAGCTCACCACTCATACTTGTCCGATGACTGCCAACCCCGAGACATCGGCATTGAGCGCACCTGTATATGTGGCAATCTGACTCGACCGAACCTGATATGGTCACCAGAGAAAGGCCCTGGAGCTCTTACCGCGTCATCGGCCGTAGCTTCAATCCCCGGCTAGACCCTTTTGCTGGCTTTACTTTTGTTGTTTCATGTTCTCAGGATAGATAGAGGCTGGCAGGGCATTCCAAATTCTGTTGCTAAAAAGTTCTTTACTGCTTCGCAGACGAGGACCCGAGCATCTGGTTGCCCTCACCCGTCTTAGATCGTCTAGATGCAGTCAAATGACCTCATCGGATGGCCAGCCCCTGCCAGTCAACGTCTGGAAAGAAGACTTGGAAGACAAAGATCCAGAAAAACCACCATGGGATGCAAAGATTGGTTGTATCCTAGCAGATATTTCACACAGTGATGCCTACCATCGCAAGATTGCCCCTTACTGAGGAGTGCAAGAGAAACGCGCAGGTCGTTGCCGTATTTCCGTTCAAATCCACTTCCTTCCTTGCTGAACACTGGCGAGATGCTTCCATTTTGTGGCACCCTGTAAGCAGACATATGTGAGAACTGCAGCCCAAGACGTTGGAACATCTAAGCCACTGCCAGTGGGCCACTGGGGTGGGTTTGGTATGTACGAAGTCAGGAACAAGGCAAAGCGGCTTCTCTTTTGACTTGGCATTGTGGGACATACTCAGGTACCGACTTTCTACCCAGAATTTCACGAGATATTGAGTTGATATCTTGGTGCAACCCACAATTCAAGCAGTTCCTAAGCCTGGAGATCAGAGATCTGCTTTCAACATTTAGCTTCTGCTGCCTGAACTTCAGCCCTAAATACATTCCAGATGCCGATCGCCTACTAGTACGTGCCTGCCGGGGAGACGGTATGGCCGCTATATCACATGCTCCTAGATAGACTCATGAGCACACGTGTCGACATTGGCATGTATAATATATTGTATGGCTTGAGACTCGAAAAGTCCGAGGTGTTGTTCTGGTAGGGCCGCATGGAAGAAGTCATGGGCTGGCTCACTTAACAAAATCTGCAGAAAGACCGAGCATGGGGGCATAGTCATCCAAAAGCGGGCTTATGAAAAGGGAGTGTCAGTCTTGAGACATACATACATTCTTTACACTCGAGCGTTCAGGGCATGTCAAAATCAATATCATTATGACTTCCAATGTAAATTCTCAGGCATTTTCACAGGCTTGTCAGCCTTAGTATTACACGTACCACAGCTGATGTCTTAGTAATGGAGCCCAAGACACGAAGTCAGACCAAGCCCGGAAACAACCCGGATATAACACAACCACCCATATTTGAACAGCACGGTCTTCACACTCCTCCAAATCACCCACAGCACTCTTGGCACACATTCTCAACATCCAGACGCGCTGTGCAACCTTCAAATCATACACCAACACAAGATCTTTCCCAAACCAACCTCCAGCCTCTCTGGCTATCCTGAGGACATGAAACAACAAAAGTAAAGCCAGCAAAAGGGTCTGGCCGGGGATTGAACCCGGGACCTCGCGCATTGAAGCTTCAGGGTGTACCCTAAGCGCGAATCATACCACTAGACCACCAGACCAAGTTGTGATTGTTGAAAAGCAGGCTTTTGCGGCAATCATGTAGCTAATCTTGCTCCGGTGGCGGAGCTGCACGGCTGGGTGTGGGCGGCTGGTCCGTGCGTTGTTCCGCTAGTGGGGCTCGGTTTGACAACGTCTGCCAAATAGAGAAGAGAGAAGAAATCGGATGTTCGCACCCACAAAAACGGAGGGGACAACGGTACACATGCTAAGAACAATCTACACGCACCACATACCCACCATGCACCGTTAGTTAGTTTTTTCACCCATATGGGTGTACTAGGCCTGGGTGTATTAGGCCTGGGTGTGCTAGGTCTGGGTGTGCTAGGTCTGGGTGTATTAGGTCTGTTCGTATTGGGTCTGTTCGTATTGGGTCTGGGTCTGGCTGCGTGGGTGTGTTGGGTCTGGATGTGGATAAGTTTGTGTGGGATAATCTCTCATGGTTTCATATCTTCCAGGGACAAAAGCTCCCTAGGATAACCTTCCAAGAAACAATTGCCCATAAGATGGTCGCTCTTTGGTACGGGCAGATATGGCAGTGCGATTTGGTCTGGTGTGGTATGATTGAGTCGATTATCAAGACCTTTTTAGGTGATATTACAATGCGCCATGTCTGATAGTCATCGTTTGGTGTTAGATGTGAATAGACGGGCAAGCTTAACGACGGCTACGGAGTCTCATTATTTTTGCGCATGACCCATG
Organism: Diaporthe sp. HANT25; assembly: GCA_013435955.1. Classification (NCBI taxonomy): domain Eukaryota; kingdom Fungi; phylum Ascomycota; class Sordariomycetes; order Diaporthales; family Diaporthaceae; genus Diaporthe; species Diaporthe sp. HANT25. The sequence goes on along the minus strand of JACBFG010000022.1, from coordinate 99,498 downwards.
CCGGATGATGGTGAAATAGACCATGGGCAGGCTTCGATCTTGTTGTACGTATATCAGATAGTTATTCGCCTGTTTTGGGAACTGTAGCAAGTCGAAGTAAGAGGTACGTACGCGCTTTCCGTTGTTATTCTTGACCAGAGGCCCAGCGTGCCACGGTCATTGTCAGGAATTAGCCGCCGCTCAGGGGACGTAATTGAGCCTTAATGCGGGTCATGGGCATCTCAAGGCTCCAGTAATAGCAAGTTTAGATATTTATTCTGGTTTTTGTCATTTAACTAGAATGAACAAAGTAGCCCCTCTTCACTCCCGGGTTTTAACACGTCCGGGTCTTTCCACGTCCCCTGACTTGGTACATTGATCAAGTTTTTCTGTACGAACATCCGACTCGTGAATAAGAGTTTCTACAACGGGTTAGTAGTCAGCCTTGGAGATTGATAATTGGTCTTTCCTCTGTGCCTCAGCCTAACCTTCCAAAGCGCAATCCGTTTCGTGCTCCACGTAAATGTGCATTGCGGCTTTTGCAACCCAACAATAGCAGCAACTCTAAAAGTCCTTTCCATCTAGACATATGGGCTGAAATCTCCAGCAACATGAAAATTCCTGTAGGATCAATGGCGGCACAAGGGGGGGAGGAACCTTTGTTCCTCCCAACGAGCTAAGTAGGGATGCATGAACCTAGCTTCGGGACCTCGATCTCTAAGTGTTCCGTTGAATCGGCCCCTCCGAGACTATCTCGGCCGAAACAACAATGTTCTTACCCATCGTTCAATCACGGCTCGTCCCGAGAATCAGGGGCTGTTTTTTGTTGAAAGGTCCCTGCCTCGCCATCTAAGTCCCAGACTCGGGGCAGGGTGTCCCTGGAAATCTTAATCATATCCTCTCACAATCCTGCGACAACATAGTTCAGGGTGGCAATGAGTGTGTTCCTGGCAGGTCCTTCACGGGAGATTGCCGAGGAGGAGAGATGCAACAGTACGTCACTTATGATCAAATAATGACGATAAAAGCAAGATACGAAAAACGTTATTAGAGCATCAGTAACGGCCGTGCTGCAAGCTACTCCTAATGTAGGATCTGTAAGCGGTGCTGAATGACGACCTCAAGCTGAAAGGCTCTCTAAAAGCTGAATATCGCTGAGCAACTTTTGAATATATTTTCAGAGATAACATTGACATGATGGTCAACTAATGAGAGCAGACAGTCGTCCGCCCAAACTATAGCGACCTTCTCCAAGAAAGCCTCCTCATGAACTCTGTACGCTTGTGTTTTCCTTTCAATTCTTGTTTGTCGGTGTGAGACTAACATGCTCCACACTACGTGTACCGGTAATTCAAATAGTACCGAGAACACTTCGAATTTCCCCCGTGCCTAGGACTAGGAAGAATGTACTGCTTGTGCGTCAGATGCTGGTCGAGTGCTCGCACAATTACCCACTTGACTGCAGGGTCCACGAGTCCTCACAAAGCTAGACTCAACAGCCACCAATTAGTCCTCTCGCAAGACAATGAGCATGGACAAGGTGTGTCAAGTGTTGGTCCCAAGCGACATATTCCTCGAAACACAGGGCTTGAGCGTTGTGTCTTTTTTTCCTTATGGCCGGACAACAGCGTACCGCGTGCAGATAGTCTAAAGCCCATCTTGATCGATTCGGAACTCGTCGTTTTTTGCTTGACCGGAAATGCCAATTGCACGAGAGAAGAATATCTAGTAAATTTCAGCCTCGCGTGGGAAGAAGGGGTAGGCCACCGGACTAATGCAGTCTTGCTTTAGTGGTATATGATGTATGTATCGACGCGACCGACCCGTTCCACCGCTCCGCATGCTCAGGTACTTGACCCGCACTCGATCCGACTTAGATTTCCCCGTTCCTCCGCAGGCGTTCCGACTCGGGCGACCCACTCCGGTGAGCCGGCTAAGACTTCGGCTTGCCTACGGTCTGACGGCGAGGGACTCCATTCGTCCAGGAGACTCGGTCCATCACTTCGGCCAATGCAAGATCTCGCTTTAGTGTACTGTCGCGCTGATCCGCGGCCCGTCCGCGCCGCATGGCGACTCGAACCGCCAGAAACAAGTTTGTTGGCAGCTTTGGCCTGTCGTCGTCGGCATGGCCAAGAAATCCCTGACTGTGAGAAATTCAAGGTCGCTCGCTCCGTGCCTGGACGTGCTATGCATAGTCTTTGAAAAGTTTTCCATGCCCCTGAAGAGCTATTGTCAGGTTACAAGCTGGCTGAAATAGTCCAAATATGCGTTCGGGAAGCATAGTGAAAGGTTTGAGGCGAGACTAAGCGCATTCTTCAAGTGCCGTGTGATCGACCTTCAGGTGACATTGAAGAGGGGCCCGCCCCAGTCAGCCCATGAAGAGTCTTCAGATTGGCGAGACATGATCCGATAACGTGTTTGGGGGCGATATTCAGGCAGAGCCGCGTGTTGAGGCTATGGTTGGACGATACAAGTTGCCTCCGTCCAAAAGAGGCAACGAAAATAGCAGCGACGACACAGATTGGGAGTTCTCGACCGGTCCATGCCTTAATAACGAATGCATCCTGAGACCACTAGGCGCCTTGTACATGCCAATTGCGGACGTGAGCGATCGGCTAAGCCATTTCGCGGGGCGCACGACATTTAGTTTCCGTATTGTCTTCCGAAGCCGTCAACCCGGTCGGCTGAGGTCACATTGCATAATATGCCGAAGCTAAATTGCTCAAGGGAAGCCGACTAGAACAAACAGATACTTCTCAACCCTCCGAGCCGAGCAAGATTTTGGGGGAATCACGCATCCGGGGCCCCTCTGCCTGTAGTATCCCAAGGAAATGCAAAAGTCAGCCACCGAAAAGGTTTCCTGTGCGAGTCATGGCCGGCGGATGCGATGTTGCCGTAAGGATCGATCAGATGGGATCACATATGCACTGCAACGCTTAAGCTTTCCGTTACAGCTCTGACCGCACCAGCAATGACGTTCCCCCGGCCGGGACGTGGCTCGGGGCTCGTCTTGGGCTGGCGAACTCGTTGCTGACTCTGTCGAAATCCCACTTCTGTCCGCATTCACCCACCCACAACGCACACACACACATACAGACCATGCCTTGCTTTTCCCAGGCCATAATTGCGGTCATCACTCGCGATCGCATATTTCGGGGTCCGATTCTGCTTGAATCCGATTCTTGATTTTGTCCTGCGACTAAAGTTAGATCGCAACGATCTCACTGTCGCTGCCCTGAGCGTCATGGCGTCGGGTCAGCGCCCGACCCCAGTGGGATGGTATGAGCCTCCTCTCTACGGCCGGACGCTCAGCATCACCATTGCCTTCATATCCGGCTGCCTGATCGCATTTCTTCTGGGTTCGTAAACGGACATTCGGCCTCAGTGCTGTCTCCGCCTGTTCGTCTCGTGCTGACCGTATGTTTACTCTTGTCCAGCGAGCAAAGTGTTCGCGGTGAAGGATTGGCGGCTGTTGCCGTATACCATGTGGGGTGGGTTCGATACACCGACGCGAGACACGCCAGTCAGTACGCCCCATGCTAAGTCTCGATAGTTGTCCTCGCGGTATACCTCTTCAGCTTTATCTTCGTCTTCGGATCCACCATACTGCAGTTCGGGATTGGAACCAATTTCAATGAACAAGCTTGCACTGCGGCGATGGGACTATGTCTATTCGCATATGTGACAAGCAAGGTTAGTACCGCCGAGCTCCGCAGGCCACCGCAATCAGAGTCTGACTATCCCGCAGGTCGTAAGTACTGATGCTGAGCATTGTCTTGCGAAGAAGTGGTTTTGACAGCCTACTAGTTCATATACTTGTTTCTGGTTGACAGGGCGGTACGTCAAAGAATTCATGCGACATTCCCTGAATTGTCATCTGATGTACGGACAGCACATTGTGCGTGGCTCCAAAAAGCCGCGTCTGAAGTCAAAACTTTACATTTTCAACTCGTTTGGAATGCTTGGTGAGTACAACGGTACTGAGTCTGAACTCTGGGTTCTAATGCTGGTCGAGGTATCTACATTATCATCACAATCATGAACTTTGTGCTGTAAGTCACGAGACAACATTTTTCGATCGTCCCTTCTTCTTTATCAATCTTCGCAGATCCTATCAACAATTCTAACACATCATCAGGCACATTGCAGAGTTCGAGAAAGGACACTGCGTTATTGGCCTGCAAAAGCCCGTCATCATACCACTGATTTCGTTTGATGCGCTTGTCAATGTATGCAACCCTCACTTACGAAGACTTCATCAATTGTATATCTCTCCTTACATAAAGATTAACACACATTTCTAGGTTTACTTAACTTTGTCTTTTCTTGTCCCACTAACAAGTGAGTAAGAACCAGTCCCGCCGCTGATGATGCCTCGCTAATAATAACCCAAGGCTTGCCAACAATTAAATGGTCCGAGGTCTGGAAATCGGGCACATTCGAAACAATGTTGCACAGCCTACAATTTCAGAGGACACCAGCCAATATCAGACTGAGGAAGCTAGCAAAGAAGACATTCATCGGCTCTTGTTGTACACTGGCTAGCAGCATCACGTATGTAATTGGTCACCCCCTGCCAGTGACTATTAGCTAACGCTTTGAGCCTTCAGGAACTTGACCGTATTGATGGCTCTCAATGGGGAAGAGTCTTGGTTGTGCTTGATGTGCTGCAATAGCGACAGTGAGTCAGAAGGCTCCATCTTCTTGGTTCCATATTCATGGCGCTGATGTACTATTCGTTCTGCAGTCCTCTTCTCCGCGATCGTCATGCACTGGCTCACTTCCAACGAGCATACGGCAACCAAAAAGCCCGCTTACGCAAACGCCTACGCGAGGCGCTCACAACAATCTGGTCCCTCAAGATCGGCGACGGACGACACGGCGGTGGTGCAACAACCTTTGATGGTAGCGACTCCTACGAAACTCGGGCCATCAGTTGGGGATAGTGGGTTTTCAGCGGATCCAGAGAGTAACCGCAGTCAACCCGGTTGAAAGCTTTTCCCCGAGTCTTTAGCCTTCGTAAATATTTGTATATAGGTTGAACTAGGGTACTTCACCTGAAAGTTATACTTTCACTGGGCTCCTTACGATGTGACAGACGCCCTGACTTGTAGGCTGTCATCTGATCGCAAAATCAGCAACATACTCCCAGTGAGAAATAGTTCCTCTTAGTCCACAACCATTAACAGCGCCAATCTCTCAATCAGGCACAGTCAACAGCTACCTGAAGAGTGATGTTTCGCATGCCCCCACACTACTCGGAGAGTCAGCGACGTCTGTGCTGTAGAAATGCATGACATATGCCGGCGAAATTGTAAGCAACGGTAAGACCACCATGGACCCCAGATTATCGGGCGCCCCCGAAACGCCACGAGGGGTGGACACGATGGAACCAAGCGCCCTAACCGTTGTACAATGTGTGGCATAGGAGATTGGCATGTTAGATAGTCGAGAAATGAAACTGGGCTTGGCGGTCGAGAGTCGAGCGACTGGGATATCGACAGAAGCTCCGGAAACTGGCACGCAGATAGGTGACCCTTTGGAAGTCTGTGGATATGAGCGTGTTGAGATCCAGCATAGCATGGAGACAATTGTTTCTCAGAAAGTTATTCGATGAAATTCGACGGCCAAGCCGACGCAAGCATCCCCTGGGCTTAATCAGCTCAGAGGCTGGGCTTGGTACAGTTGTCAAAGGTCCATGGGGATACCAAGGCACCCAAAAATGGTGGAAACGCTGACTCGAGCTCGAAGTCTATACCGAGATCCGCAATTTTCAGTTGCTGCTTTCCGCTCGGGATCTGTTATATTCAAGGGAGCCATGCTGAAAGAGAGTAGTATCATCGGCTAGTGGACCATTGTAGATGTAGGGTTGGGTACCGAAGTATTCCCGTGAACGTGACCAGCCACTCCCAGTCTCTTTACATATCACCTGCCAGCAATTGGTATGCACAAAGACAACTGTGGTTTCATTATGCAAAGAAAGTTTCAAGGGTCGCAATTTAGTCTATCACCTGATAAATCATGATATCGATGTTGCGGTCATCTATGGGTTGTCTACGAGAGACCAAGTATGAGCACGAAGTGCCCTCGGATATGCGAGAGTCGAGGTGGTTCATTGCTCCTTACAATGACCAGAGATCTTTTGTTGATACTGCGGTCAATTCTTACTTGTTACTACATCTTCATCGTTGTTAGAAGGAGTCGTATAATTATCATTTCCGGCTCGCGGGTTAATTCATTTGTCAGAACCTATAGACCTTCATCAATCAAGATCACACAATTTGTGAGATACAGATAAGAATCAAACTGAGCTATGAGTTGGGCACTCTGTCTTGGGAAGCAGAGATTCGTGTCTGTGAGCAAGGAGTCACTGCATCTTTCCCAACACGAACTTATTTAGATTTTCACACACTCGACCTCGGGATTTATACTATTAGGTATAAATATAGACGAATTAGCTTGAAGCTTATAAATTAGCTCTAGGTATTAGATCTGAGCAGGTCTAGGTATTGGACACGGGATGTTGGGTCTGAGTATTGGGTGTGTGGTATTGATCGAGAGAGCTTGGGTTTGGTGGTATGAATATGTGAGCCGGCTATCTGTGTGGAGTGGGTGTGTAAATTAGCTATGGATCGTACGCTCTAATGAGTTGTAGCTATGGCGTGAGTTATGTGATTGTGAACCCTCCGTTTTTACCGATGCGGATTCGCTATGTTGAATCCCCGTCCATAGAGTCTCAATGTGTTTCTGTGCTCCTTGACTTTGATCTCTGGGCCTTCAGGTCTGGTTGACGATTACATCCGAATCATTGTCGTGCGATCTATTCAGAAAGACTGTTTACACACTCAGGATTTGATCCAGGCTATTTGGAAAGAAGCACGAAGGCGACGCAATCCCTTACATGGTGTGTGGGAGGACGAAGGGTCTTCTCTGGGAGGGAAGCAATCATCACATAAGAGACCACAGCTGTTTCAGTCAAAAGCTTCAACAGTCCTCTGTGCGGACTGATCGAATACAGCCCGTCTGTGCCGATACACAAGCAAAGCACATGAAGTGAAGGGATGGAATGTTCTCAGCCAATACAACCATGGTGGAATCGAACCTAAACGCGCCGCTGATGAATTCTACATTTTACTCGATGTGATCAATACTCACATGGGACTCTTCCTCCTTGATGTGAAAGCCCCGATGTCAACACTCTTATGGTTTGAATCACATCAAGCATGCATTACGCAATTGTATTCAAGGCAAGAATGCACAAAAAGTTGGCCTGTTCAGTCCTCGCTGCTGACCTTCGATTCAATGTTACTGAGTCCTACATCTCGCCATTTGTGGATGAAGTTTGAGCTTGAACAAACTACCCTGATGGACACACACGGCACCAATATAGCATTCTGATAGTATGGCATACTAATCTCGATCAGTGATACCCAGGATGCCCTGGTTCCGCTCGCCTGAGCAAGGGAAAATTGTTCTGCGGTATTGTTTGCCCATAGATCGATGGTATTAGGCTGAGGGCAGATGATCCAAATCGGCGGCGGACGGTAGCTCAGCCTCTTCTTCGCTACAATCTGCAATTGACTATGAGCTTATCACTTGCTGGAGGCTCCCTTTTCTAAGATGATGTTTTCTAATGTACAGCGAAATTGGTCCCATTCGAGCATCATCACTTGGCTGGTCAATTCATGCAGGCGCCTGGCACCGAGCAGATGGTCTGATCAGTGAGGGCTTGTACAAATGTGGCATTTTTTGTGAATTAGAAAGCAGGGAAGTAGGGTCATGACATGTCAGTCATTTTCAGGGGTTGCATACCGTGCTCAAGCCCATATGAAAGAATTCTGATTTGTGTCATTAAGCACCCAATTAAGTATGAGGCTGCCTGCCTAATAGCCATAATTGTCCTCTCATACATAGAAGCAATTGCATGCCAGACACGATGCTAAGCACTCCTCTATCAAGCGGTTCAATACGAAGAATCTCGTCAGGAAGACCAGGTAAGGGAAGTAGGAGCTGGTCTATGAGGGCATTCAATGGGAAGAAAACAATAGGTTTTCAATCATCTTACCTTTATCGAAAAGCCTTTTGACTCCACATTCAGCTCCAGTCAGTCTTTCCTGGAGATGCTTCTTAAAGTCTCCCTCGCTAGTTTAGTATCGAATAAAGAGTCTGTCATGTTCACATATGACTTCGGAATTGTATATATCTGTTGTCAACTCTCAGCAGCCGCAGAACAGTGGTAATACCAAATAGCCCTTAGATAAACTTGGAACCTGTTTTCCATATGTCAGTGGGCCTTGCTTAACAAAGGAGATCCAATATGTCCCATTTAATTTTTTTCTCATGATACTTGGTGTTTTGCCAACAACATTTTCAAAGGGGAATAATCATCTCATCTTCGGCTCTGCAGTGGTGAAACAAATACGAAGTGAAGAGAACTAGACAGATAAGTACGTAACGAAGATCACACGGTATCTTACGATTGAGATCGACATCATTTGACGATCCACACAAATCCAATGAGAATCCTCCAGTGTTGCAGGAGACACAGTCCTCTCATGCTTCCGATGACACGTTGTGGTCACCACCAAGTCTTGTTGAAGGAGAAATATTAGACAAATCGCATACCTACTCAATTACAACTTGGAAAGTCCTACATTACTATGTTTTACTTCCCGACCGTCAAGAAGCGCCTTGTAGGTGTAGTGGGAACATTTCAAATAATCAGGAAGCACACGAGCCCTTCGTGTTGTGGAAAAACGCCAGCCTTTTTCGGGGTGCATTGCATCTCTGGGCTGTCGAAAGATACAAACATTCAATGCATGTCAAAGAATAGCATACTCATCAATTGTTCCCAGAAAGACTGTAGCCATGGCACAAGTATATAGAGCCAGGCGTGTGGACACAGCGGTTTCCTC
>JACBFG010000022.1:73780-90595 GCA_013435955.1 Diaporthe sp. HANT25 | reverse complement strand
AAGGAAAAAGGGGGGGGGGGGTTGTTTTGGTTGCGCAGGGTTGGCAGCATAGCTCAAACGCGTCGAGTAGAGCCAACTGAGCTAACCATCACCGCATCCCACAGTGGGAGAATGGGAGTGCTTTGGTAGTCTCAGCCAATTAAAAAAGCTACGGACATCGATATTTCGTCAGGCTCAAAGGGCACTGGCAACATGGCGCACCAACGCATCCTCCAGATTCCCGGATTCCTGGCGATCCTTCTTGGCCTTATAATTACTTAGTCGTACTGCTTGCTTTAACACTGCACTAGAGATGACTATCGCATATCCACCACAGACAGGGTAAGTATTTAGCAGTAGAGATACGAGAGGTGATCACGATCCTTCATGAACCGTTCTCGTTCTCGTCAAGCGCACCGCACGATGACACTTCCCTCCCCCTGACCTGCGGCAGGCGGTGGTGGTCGTTTCCATGAAACACCCCCGGTCCTCCCCCCCTCCTCCCCCAAACGGCCGAAGGAACACGGCGATGATCACCGGCCAGGATCTCAACTCCATGGGAATTTCGCCACCATCTGGGCGGTAGGAATGGGCGGTCCTGTCGTACGTGCGCCCTGTCTAGTCAATTGCCAGAGACAGTCCTTCTCTGGGGTGCGGGGCACAACTTGATTCCATCTGGCCTGGCATGATGCCCCCGGGCTTGGAAGGCGTCAGGGAATGACTCGAGCTCGGTGAGGCACGAAGGGATTCCGGATGGACGCGGCTGGCAGGGAAGTCAGTGATTGAACCATGTTCTCGAGGCCTGGCCTCTGGAAGATAAATGCATGCACAAGTGGCGGTATAGAGCAGTGATGGGCGACGGGGACTGGAAGCGAGACGTCTTCACGGACGACCTTGGACAGTTTCGGCCGGGTGATGGACCACAGGTACGGAGCAGATCGATGCCCCAGCCCACAGCAGGAGAAACACCGATGCGAGATGGGGTTATATTGGGGGAGGCGTTATAGGTAGATTGCATCGTCTCAGGAGAGAAGCGACGTCGTGCAGTGCCTAGCGCCTGGCCTGGCTGCGCCGTTGAACAGCCCGGGCCAGGATTCAATGCAAGCAAGGGTTGAACGCAACCACAGCGCTCCCGAAAATGACGGTCTGTCACCGCCTTCGGCTGCCCTCTGCCGCTGCCCGCGTCCCAAACGGGGAGACGGGTTCACATTGTGTCGCATTGTGTGCTAAGATGTCGCGTGTGGTGTGGTGTGCGGCTGGCTGACTGCCGGGGTGAGGGTGAGCTTGGAGGGGCAAGGGAGATGGGATCAGTGCAAGTGATGGCCCGTTGGGCACGTCGTCCTGCAGTAGCGACGCCCAGCGCCTGGGGAATTCGGGACTGGCTGGGTGGCTGGCAGGCAGGCTGGCAGGAGGCAGGACTGGGCGAGGCCCTGCGCTTCGTCTTCTTCTGCGCAATGCGACCGCGGCTATTCCGCCGGGCAGCCTAGCATCGTGGGCGTATCATGAAGTCATGGCTGGAGATCTTGATACTGTTAGCGCGATGCCCCCCTTATTACTGCGTTCAGCACCTGCAGGCATGGCAGGCTGACGACCTGCGAGCCTGCGAGCCTGGCCGGATAGAACAGGAAGCAGGACGAGTTTTGGTCTGGTCTAGCCGGAAGCTGATGGAGATAGCCGAGTGGCGCTGCGGCCAGGGGGGCCACCCAATGCTCCGTTCGCTGGCAGGGAGGGCCATGTCCACATGCGTCGAGGTCCCGGGTTGACGAGAACCTCGGGACATGCACGAGCAGGACCCCTAAAAAGTCAAACCTGGGGCAGAGGGAAGAGGAAGGGGATCAAGAAAGACATACCCTTGGCTTGCCCTGCCATTGACTGACTGACTGACTGACTGGCTGATTGATTGACCGAGGAACTGACTTGGGAACTGGATACCCAGTGTTGAAAGAGGATACTGTGACCCAATCGGCCGACGAGGTGAGGAGTTCAGAGGATCCACAAAAAACAACTCCCATGCATAGAAGAGGCGAAACGGGATGGGTTGAGGAGGGACCTGACGAGGGAAACCGGGGCGGTGGTCCAATTGTTTCGTCAGCGATCTTCTCTGTTGACCTGGCAAACCAGCCAGGCTGGAAGGATGGACGATTGGACTGGCAGAATTGGCGGCAGAGAGCTGAGCGACAATCAAGAAAAGTCCTGTCGCTCCCTTCTCTCTACGAACTCCCAGGCCACGACCAAAACAAGGGTATGAGGGGACCGGCCGTTTGGGGCCATGGAATTCTTCTCGAAGGTGGCCCGTCCCCCGATCCTTGCTGGCCGCCTATTGGTCGGCATGGGAACAGAGCTTGAGTGCGAAGAAAAAGCCACGCAAAGGGAAAGAGCAAGGGGCGGCGATGGGACCCACAAATCTTGATGTCACTGCAGATGCAGCCCATCTGTCTGCCCATTTTACCTCGAGTGGGCAGTGGGAATCAGCAGGACTTGCAAGAATTGGCAAGAACTGGCAGAGAGCCGAGCTTTCCATCCCACGGGTCCCGCCAACTGGGAGACTGGGGCTCTGGACTGGGCCTGGGACTGATTCTGATGGTCACTGGTTCACTAGTCGGGGTGGACATCCATGTCAAAGTGCTCAGATTTTTTCCTGCTTAATTTTTCCTTGCCTTTCGCTCATCTCTTCTTTTTTTTTCGTGACCACCATCAAATTCGGCCCTCGCAATTGGCCACTGGCCGTCGGGAGATTGGCAGAGACAAACGCTGGGTGGCACAGCCGAACTACTGTATCTGTAGGCGTAACGTACTGTGCGCTCGTACTCTGTGTGTGATTTCATTTCATTACCTACCAACTTCTATGTAGGTACCTACACCCTGTACTGGAGGTTGCTGCATCCCGAGGCCCCGACAGTCACGATCTCGTGGTCTTTCTTGCCTTCTCTGACGATGCTGTGGGTGAGACATGCGAGTGAGATGAACCTCTCGAAATTGCACGGCGGCCATATGCTGCACAGTCAGCGAGCTAGTCAAGGAGAAAGGGCTGAAACGAGACTTCTTTGGGTAGAGTGCAGACCGGTACCACTGTTGGTGCTGTCACCTGGGCCCATTACTCACTGCATTGTGATGTGTGCGATCTGAGGATGCGTGGTGTGGTGTGGTCGTGCATGTGTCTGTGTGTGGGTGTAAGAGGTACGTACCGCAGCAACGCGAGTGAGAGATGGTCAGCTCCAAAGGGGGCGGGCGGGAGAGGCAGGAGAGGCAGGCAGTCTGGCAGTATGACAGCAAACGGACGACTAGCACGAACCCGTCGACAGCCTAGACAACGCAGGAGAACGGCAGTTGGCTGCTCCCACTTTCTCACTGCCTAGCCTACTATTGTAGGTATGGAGTCTAGTCGTCAGCAGTCAGCAATTTGCTGGCCACCCACAGCTTCACCCGCACATGATTGACTGGTGCGCTGGTGGACTGACTGATTGATTGATTGATTCATCGATTGAGTGATGCTGATGCCTTGTCCTCGACGCGAAACGAGTCCGCCGTAGTATCTAATTCAGCATGTCTCTGATCTCAGTCGAGGCCATCCCACCCAACACGCATATTGCTCACCCGCTCGCACTCACCCGCACACACCCGCACTCACCCAAAGTCCGAACGGACAACCATCCCAGATAACATTGATTATGATGACAACAACAATAATAATAATGCCGGCGGAATCGGCTTACCGCCTTTTTCAGGCCGAGACGAGGTATCGTCACAGAAACCAGCCGTGGGACGGGGGATGGGGGGATGGCATTGCTCGACATCACGTCGTCTCTCTCTCTTTTTTTTCTTCTGTTTTATTTTTTCCTTCTCCCTTCCCCCTTCGGGTTCGGCGTCAAACCGCATCAGGCAGGGAGTGGGTCGGATCGAGCTGTGGTGACGGGGCTCTGACTGGGGTTGGCATGGGAGGTGCAGACGCGCTAATGCAAGTGTCATGGATTGTGAAGGGGCCCCCTGTCGGGTCCACAGACTCGCACCCTTCCCACTTATTTTTTTTTTCCCGCAGTTTTCCTTTCTCGCCCAGTCCAGACGGTGGTCAGGTCGTCTTCCGTCCGTGTCTCTCCGGCCGTCTCATACCCCCTCCCCCTCCCCGTCCCCCCTACCCTCTATCTTACGGTGACCCTAACCGCTTGCTTGGCTGCCCCGGCTACGAGGCGAGGTACAAGGAGCTGCTACATGATTCTGCCGTTCATGCCAGGTACCGGCCATTCCTAGTGCCGTGGCAACCCTGGGGCCAAGAACGAACGAATGAACGGCCGACCAAAAGTTTGTCGCTGTCGTGTGTGCTTGTGTGTGTGTGCGCCGCCCGCCACATTGCTGTCTCCCCTCGTCGTCGTCCTCCTCCCCTGCTCTTGCCTCCCCAGCTCTCTCCCCAGCTCCCAAGCTCTCCAGCTCCTGCCTCCTGCCCGCCTGCCCGCCTACCTTTTTCTGACCAGTGCAGCCCAACTCAAACTCAGCCCAGACCACCACCCACCCACCCACCTCCTTCCTTCCCTGCCCTGTCCTGCCCTGCCCTGCCTTGGCCTACCTTATACCGTAACCGCAGCCCGCAGCGTACCGTACCACTCGCTCGCCCTGCCGTACCATCCCATCCCATCCCATCCATTCCATCCCTTCGTCCTCCTTCACCGTGCTGCACTTTCCCTTCACATGCGCTGCACAACCCAACTCTGAACCGTTCCATCCATCATCCATCCATCCATTCACACATCCATCTTCCCTCGCTCTCTCTCACCCCCTCTGTACCATCAGTCCTGTATTGTATTGCCCTCGCCGCCTGCATATCTTACCCTCTGCGCAAGCGTCCCCCGCCTCCCGCACTGGACGCAACTTTCTGCCGCTGCGCTGCGCTGCATACAAAACATACAATACATACGCCCATACATACTCGGCTCCAAAACAAGACAAACGGACGCCTAGACACAGACACCCGGGGTTCCCTCGTGCGTTTGAAAAAGATACCCTCGACGTTTTAGAAGCCCGCGACTCGCAACCACAATTCAAAATGCCCTACAACACCCGTCGCAAGTCGCTTTCTCTCCCTTCCCTGGGAATTCACGTCCCAGTCACCCTGGCAGAACGCGACGCCGCCAGAGCTGCCGCCGCTGCAAATCGACTCTCGCCTAGCCACAGCCATAGCGCATCTTCCTCCTCATCCTCCTCCTCAGCTTCATCATCGATGACGAACTCGCCCTCCTTCCACTCCCCACGGAGCCCCTCCAGCCCCGCCGACATGGACGCTCAGACCCATGCCTCCAAGAAGACAAAACGCTCGCATGCTGGCGACGACACACCCGCCGCCAAGCGCCATCAGCCCGCCTCGAATAAGCTGCCCCCGTCCCCGCCAAGATCCAGAGCATCCTCCGTCGAGATGAAGGACGCCGCCGACTCGTCTTCCTCCCCCAAGATCGACCTGAGCAGCGTCAACGACGAGATCGTCGAGGCCGTCATCGTCCAGCTCCAGAATGCCGGCAACCGCCCCCACATAGTCAAGGAGCTCGTCCCCGTCCTGATGCAACAGCTCAAGATCGTCCAACAGTACGTTCCCTCCCGCCTCCTCCCTGCATCCTGCACCTCGTATCTCGTCGCGCCGCATCGCACCGCACCGCGCGCATGATACGCATCGCCGTTGATGATACTAACACTGAACCCCCTTGCAGATCTGCAAACCCCTCCGCTATCATCTCCTCGCGACTGTCCACCTACCTGAAGCGATCCTGCTGGAACGCAAATAACCCTTGCCCCATGGCCAAGGAGCTTGAGACAGTCCACCCGCGCAGGACCTATTTCTACCTCACGACATGCCCCCACGGACCCCTGCCTGAGCCGACTATGGCAGCCCTGGCCGCGGCGCATGCGCGCACACTCGTCACGCCGAGCGCGACGTCGGCCTCGGAAGACGCTGATGACGAACGGAGGAGAGAGCTCAGCCCGTCACCCGAGGTGGATCTGTCGTCGCCGGAATTCGACGACGTGGACGACGATATGCCCATGCCAGCCACCCCTGTCGGATCCTTCTCTGGGCGCCAGATCCCAACCCTCGCCCTGCCGGTGCAGACCCAACGAGGGGCGTCGCCGCCGCTGGAGAAGGACGAGAAGGAATTCACCCAGACGGCCGACGGCCTACAAAAACGCAAGCTCAGCGGCGAGCTGCTGCCCGGCAAGTCGGAGCTCGTCGTCCAGAGCACGGAGCTGGACGACCACAGCAAGGACGACAGTCTCTTCGGCGAGCCCAAGCCTGTCAACGCGTCCAGCCACCCGCCACCGATGGCGTTTATGGCCAGCCCGGCCATGCGCCCAGCCTTCTCTGTCAGCACCAAGAAGGAGGGTGAGATGGACGGCTGGGCCAAGCTCGACAGCCTCCTGGAGTGGGACCGGAGCCCGGAGACGATCGAACTCGACGAGCTCGACTGCCTGCTGAACGACTACTGAGGCCGCAGCTCAGCACGAGTCTCGTCCACTACGCGCCACCATTGATTGGTTGGTCCGATCGCCACTCATGAACGGCAGACATGCAGAGACCCGACCGGCCTGTATTGTCACAGCACCAGGCGATGTCTGATCACATGCAATCTACCTGCTCATCTATTCTACGAACGATGTAACGATTATAATCCCGAGAAATGTCTCCACTGAGTTGGAAGCTACTGTATATGTACATTATGACTTTATTTTGAGCGAGACATGGGACAGGCTGGGGAGGAAACAGACTCATTTTTGGCACATCTAGATTACCCCTTTTAGAGATGTAGATGCTTACGAGAGGGAGTGATTGGGGGAGGGGAGGGGTTCGGGGGGTTGGTTCAAGCGAAAAGGGCACCAGGCAAACAAAAGCTTCAAAAGTGCATTCTGGGGCTCTCTCGAGACGGGAAAAACGGCGCAACAAAAACCAATGCAAAAGAATTCTCCCTTCACTTTGATTCAGTCTTTGAGAATCTGATGATGCACGGCCCTGAGTGGTGATGCTGTTGTTGTGACGGGGAGCGACAAGCAGGTAGGCAGGTAGGCCACATACTCAGCCAGAACTCCAGGGACATCGGGCGATGCAGCATGACATGCATGCGCCCTCACATACAGTGAGTGAGGGCAGCATCCATCTATCTAGCTCAAAGTTTCCGTCGACCGGTTTCAATGTTGGCTCATGTGTTCGCGAGTCAACTAAGTTGGAGCCCAGCCCAAAGCCTAAGCTTTCCTGGGGCCGTCCCCCGCCAAGCCCGCAAATGAGTTCGCTCGCAGCTCGAGGCTATTATTACAAGCGCCACTTCTTTTTCTCGACGGATCGTCCGTTCATCTTTTCAAAATCTGACAGGCGGGCGGCTAGGCCAGAACTACGTAGGTACTATATTATACGGGATGTTTTGGTTGGTTGGTTCGGTTGGCCGGGCGCTTGATGGTTCGTTCGTCTCTGGTTTGTTTTGGTTTGTCTGTTTTCTTTTTTTTTGGGTCCGGCCCAGATCCCGGGTCCGACCGTCCGAGACGGAGCGAACTTTTCGTTTTTTTTTCCTTTCTTTGACGGTTCGGCAGCGCAACAGCCATTGGCCTATCATGTGTTCGCGCTGGAAAGAGAGTCATGCTTCGCGTTGCTACGGTACATGGCGGCACGCTCTGTTCACCCCCTCCCTCCCTCTCGAGAAATAGCACACGTGCGATTTTCTTGCCCGTGGGATCGGTAATGGTAACCAACCATGATTACTATGCATGCCAAAGTATCGAGGTTGCGGCCGATAGATAGGGTGCATCCTGCTGTTTGTATCAGATCACACAGGACAACCGTACAGACACATGGAGAGAAGGAAAGATGAGACGAGAAGACGGCTCGAGTAAGGCGGCAGGGCTTGTTTCCGAGGAGGAAGGCCTGTCACTGACTCGTGGGGGCAAGCAGGCCAATGTTGAGATTGAGCCATGGCGTTTGTTCCAGAACCCCCTTCATCTGCAAAGTAAGAATCTCATCATGGATCATTCATCGTCACCACGCCACGCCACGCCACGATGCGGGAGGGGCGATCTGGTGGTGTCGCGCGTGTGCCCAGCTCGCCCAAACCGTTACTCTGGTGTCCCGTGGCCTGCGTGGATTTCTCCTCCTGCCCCTCATCATCATCACCATCGACAACGGGGCGGCGGCAAACGCATTGACAGCAAGGCAAAATTCTAGGGGTCCCTGTTCCCTCGAGCCTTCGTGCCTTTCGTTTCCCCTCTTTATTCTGCAGGTCAGGAAAGAAAAAGAAAAATTATGAAGAACTGCTGATACACAGAGAGAGACACACACACATAACGTAGGAACTGCTGCTCACCCCACCCCCACCTACCCACCCCGCCAGCATCGGGGCGGTAAGTTTCGAGATGGGATCATGCGAGGCAGAGGCATGGACAACTCATACTGCCGAGTTCCACTTCTCTAGCCACTCTGTATGTGTATGTAAGCATGCATATGCTGTAGCATCGAAGGTCGTCTTTTGCTATTCTCGGAGCGACACACGCGCACGCACGCAGCCAGCCCCACCTCGAAACAAAACGGGCGTGTCGCCGCCGCGAATTCAAGACGGAACCAAAGGAGGGGCTTGAGACAACATTGTAGAAATGTTCAGTTTCTTCTTCAACAGTCGTATTGTTCCATCCGTTCACCTCCACTCCACACGGCTGGGTCCCGTCGTGTACAAGCAAACCGGCCGGCAAACCCATCTATCCATCTCCAATGGATGTGGACTGCGTTGCGTTGCGTTGCGTTGTTTTTGTTTTGAATGTTTTTGGTTTGTCCCTGTCAACCCGGAACCGAGTCCAGGAGGAACCGCTGCATGAACGTCGGGACCCACAGTGGCATATAATCCCGACCTGATAAACCCCCCGCCACCAATGCTCTGTTGCTGCTTCCGTGTGTCGTGCCCATGCTATGCTCTTCACCGCCCGTCGCGGGGGGGGACAGTGGTCCGGCTCAGGGCCCTTCCCCGTTTCCAGCTATGTAACTTGCCCAGTGCCATCCTTGAAGGGGAGGGGGAGAAAGGATGGGAAACGTCTGGAGGGTAAGGGGAGAAAAGCAGCAGGCAGGACGAAGGAGCACGTACCATGATTGGCACGGGGGTGGTGGGCTGACAGACGACACATCACATCACAACGCAGACATTACTGGACCCAGAGCCCCATCATCGATGGAATCCTTCCTCTATATCGACTTGTTCGTTTCCGCATATTGTTATTATTATTATTTTTTCTTCAACCGCCTCAACACACCCCAGCTCAGTTCAGCGAACCCCCACGGAACCCACTCACCACCACCATCCCAACACTCACAGATCTGTGTCCTGGACGTGGTGGTGCAGAGGATACACTCTCCACGTCCTCTGTCTATACACAGACAACTAGATCCCCATAGATATACTTTACTCACGAACCGTGAAGTCCCATATATCTGTACTACACTTACACGTTACACGCAGTGGTACTAGCAACTCAGACCACATCGCCCAGACACATAGTTACTGACCACTCACGTGTGTGCATCGGCCCACCATCCCAAGCGTGCCATTGAGGATTGTCCCTGTGGTGTTAAAGGTTTGTCGTACAACATGTTGTCCTATGAGATCGAAGCGACTATACGGAGAACATCACGTTAGTCAAGCGAGCCCACCCCAAACAAAACTCAGCCACTAGGAAAAACCAAACAAAAGAATCACAAGAATGCGGCAAAGAGGGCGTCGATGTTATTCAATTACCGTGCCTCCATCTCCCACAATCTCTCTACTTTCCGTATTCTGTATCTGCCTGTCCTGTCGTGTCCAGTCCTGTATCAGTATCTGTAGTATCTGTAGTCCTAATGCTCCATTACCATTCTCCCCCCCTGTTTATTCCCGGTCCGTCCCCAGGCTCTTCATAATCCGATCCAAGCCAGTTCAGTCCAATTTCCCCAAATCGCCCAGTTCCTACCTCGCAGAACGCCCGCCCAGCCAGCACCACGCACACAACATACAACTTGGTATCTTATACCCTGTCCTGTTCTTCCAGTGTCTTCCTTGTCGCGTGTACGTCGACGCCAAATGCCGCTGTCACGCCCACGGAAATGCCAATGCGAAAAAAAAAAGAAGACCCCGTTGACGCCTGCGGAGTACTCATCACCTTTTTTTCCTTTCTGTCCTCTGTTCCCCCCTTTTCCGCTGGCCCCCAAATTCCAATCCCATTTTCCAATCCGAAACCGCAAAAACCCATGCAGTCAGTCCCATTGGCGCCATGGCAAAAACAGGGACCAACGAAACGGCGTGGGTGAAGAAAAAGAAAAAGAAAAGCAACCACACTAATCCTCCTCCAAAAAGGAAAACATCATGTCGCACGGAGGCGGTCTGACTCCTGGTGGCTTGCATACGAACACCTGATGGGCATTCCATCCCCTTCACTTTCCCCTTTCCAGGCAGCGTGAGGGTTTTTGGCTGCATTCTGTCGTGCTCCAATCAATATGCCCTGGCAGCTGTCCGGACGGTGACCTGCTGCAGTACCTCCTCGCTTGCCCGCAACTTCTTGCTGTGCGTGCGTGCGTGCATGCATGTGTGTATGCATAGACGCTTTGGAGAAAAACAAAATGCATCATCGATATGCTTCCGCGGCCGATCTCCTGGCTTGCAGCCGGGGAACGGGGAGGTCGGCAATCCGTCCGGATTCGGATCCACCAAGCCCAGTCTGGGCAGCAAGTCGCCGTTGCCGCCGACATGGCAGCTGCATGTCTGAACGCCACTGAGCGCCGTGTTTCGAGTCCAAGAGCAAGCCACGGATGAGCTGGGCGGGTGGGGGTTGGTGCTCGTCGATCCTCCTGGCGCCAACCACAGGCATGGCCACGCGTCGAACGCGGGGCATTTGGACGGTGACGGCGTGATGTTGTTATTGCTGTCGGTTCTTGATGGCAATGCCCATGTCCATCATGTCAAACCGACATCTTTTCGGGGGAGGTTCGCCCAGGTCGAAGTCGGCGTCAGCATTGTTGTTGAGCTCTGCCTGGTCCGCGCCGTCCATGTCAAAATCGACTCCCGAGTCCCTCCTGATTAAGCGCTGCGGCAGCATGTCTCGGGCAGGTTCATCACCGGTGCTGGCGGCGTCAAGGTCGATGTCCTGGATGTGACAATCAATACGGTTTTCATACTCCAGCGTTTCTTCCTCAAGGTCGCCTGACCACCAGGAGAGCGTGCTGTCGCGCAGTAATATTTCTCTGAGCCTGGTCAGGTCAAACTCTCCGGCGGCAGGATAGATCCTGCACTCCACTGGCGCGAGGCTTGGGTTGTTGGTTTTTGCTGTGCCCTGGTCACAGGGAGAGCCTGTCGAGCTTGGCGGTGTCGGTGGGAAGGGATCGTACTTAGTACCGCCGCCGATTTTGAATCTGCCCTCTAGGATTGCCTCCGACAAGCCAACTTTGAATTCGGCAAAGTCCGCTGTCAACGGACTGTGGTACATTGCCGAAAGACCCTGTATCCACATGCGCGTTACATGGGCTTCGCCTTTGTTGGTGTCATGGAAATGTGGGTTCATGGTGCGGATCTGGAGGATTTGTACCTTGGGAGGAGCCCTGGGCAGCTCGGGGTTGTAGGCCAGTAGTCTCTGGTCAACCGCCGATGCTGTAGCCTCAGGAGACACGGTAAATAAAGAAGTAGACATGGCTGTGTCCGAAATTGGGGACGAGCAGGGTGAAGTGCCAACAGGGGTCAACAATGGTGACGAGGATACTGTGGAGATGGTCGAATGCGGCTCCCGCATGAGGTAGGCAGGGGCTGACCTGACCTTGCGATCGCTGCCGAACCGATCAAAAATGTCGAGGAAGTGGAAGGGCTCAATGGCGTAGCCGCCTGCCAGCTTGAGCTTCAACGCCAGCGACATGGTCATTGCGTGCTCGCCCGCATTGCCGGTGCAGATGTGGTTTAGTTCCACGTCGCCTTGATCGTTCTCGCCGCGCTCGGAGGCCTCGCCGCTGAAAGTGCAGCTGCCCGTTTTCTCGAGCTGGTTGAGAAGCCGGTTGAAGTGCCGGTTCACAACCTCGCTGCTTCGGCCCGAAGTCTTGAAGACGATCTTGCCATTGTGCACCTTCGGCTTGCTGCCCCAGTTGATGCGCACCATGGCATTTTCCGCTGAGGTGAGGTGGAACCCGGCACTGAAGGCCTTGCAGTACTCCGAAACGCTACCGGTGACAAAGTTGTCTGCGTCGATGAAGCCGATGTACTTGTAGTAGCCGGTACTACCGCCGTCCCTGGCTGCATAGCCACGAGATTGCTTGTTACGGCAAGTGCCGCTGTCTCTGGCCGCGCAGGCGCCGCGGAATTGCTGTCCGTTCCCGTTCGTGGTGGCACGCGGACAGTCATGGCTACACCGCACATTTGTCTCCTCGCCGTTGACCCTGCCATTTTCCTCCCCTTCACTGTTGTGGCCGTGGCACTGCTGTTGGGTACGGGTTTGGGCAGAAGGGCGTACACTGTCGGCCGCCCCAGGGCCTGGCGCAGCTGCAGCCAGAGCGATCCCGATCACCAGCGCCTCGCCCTTCCCCTCGTGGACGAGACCGTCGTCGCCCAGGAGTCTCGTCATCCCGACCTCCCTCAGCGCCTTGGCGAGGTGGTCGTCGCGCTGGTGGACGCTGATGCCGTCCCGTCCCGTGTCACGGCAGAACCTAGCCAGCGCGTCCCTCTCACGGGTGTACCTGTCCCCCGCAGATGCTGAGACCAAGATTATGAGGCTGCCTGCCGGTATTCCAGCCCACACGCTAATGATTCGATTGATAGGCTCATTCTTGCACGGAACAACGATGGCCGTCCTGGACTGGATGGCATCGATGGCCTGGGGCGAGACAGCCTCAGTCGGCTGTTGGTCATGGCGCCTTCTCCTGCTGGGCTGGCGATCTCTGGCCTCAAACTCGACGACCTGCTGGACGCCTCGGATCTCGACTTGTCCAACGTGGGCAGTGGACTTGGGTACAGAGAAGCGCATGGTCAAGGAGCTGTCGGACGCTGAGGGATTGGCTGTCTGGGCAGCAGGTCGCTTTCCGGGCTCCTGCTTTGTTGTCGTGTTTGGTCCTGTGAGCGTCCTGGCTACGGTGCTCTCTTTGGGTGTGATTTATCACACGTAAGCTATATTTGAGAAACAAAAGGGTGTGCGAAAGGAGCGAGAGATGTGATCTAGGTTCGGACGCGACGGCCTGGAGGATGTTTGAGGCGGCTCAGGTCTATGAATGCCGTCGTTGTCGGGCTGTGTCCGTCTCGTGGAGTTGCTGGACGCGGATATGATGTAGTTTGACGCTGTCAGGGAAGGTGGCTCGGCCGCGACGATGGGGCGGATGGTCTTAGGCAAAGAAATGGAAGGCTCGATGGCATCATCTGGCATCTTGAATAAGGAAAGAAGTCAAATGAGGGGAGGAGCAATGTCACTACGCAACGTGCTTGCCGTGTGACACATGTCGCGTGGAATCATCGCGAGTTATGTGCGAATACTTACATACCGACCTACCTCTATATATGTGTGTGTTGAAATAAGGGACCCCTTCTCCGCGTTCGGTGGACGGTGAGGGAGTGAGTGAGTGAGGCGCCCTCATCTCTTTCCCCTGCCAACCTGAGTCCCTGACTGCCTGCCTACGCAGATGGTCTTTGTGGACTGAGATGGCGGTCGAGCATGCGAGTTTGTTTTGATCTCATCACCGCCGTGAGACAGGACTCCACCGCCGAGATTTATCCATCAACGACCCTGTCATTTGCCAGACATATTCGATCTGTACGCGGGCAGCCGGGCCGTACCATCGCCAGAGCATCATTGACTGTTGCTTTTCGCCTGGTCTTATTGGGTGCTGCTGGATGCTGCTTCTTCCTTGTCGCCTTGACGATGGCTTCTTCCTCCAGCAGAGAGCCGCCCGCTGTGGGACTAGAAGGATGGGTGTAATCGGGGGAGCGGTGACCAGTCCGCCCACCGGTTTCAGGACACGGCCAAATGGGTCGTTGTGGATGTGCATCCTTCCGTATCCCACGGGTCCATTGGCGAGGATTTGGCCGTTAGTTGGGGGGAGACTGGCCACGGTTGTCTCACCGGATGGCTGGATGAATCATCGACGGTCCAGCGAGGTACTCAGCACACAAAATGGACCAACCGCGTGTCACATGGGAATCCACACTTGTCCAACAATGCATCCGCCGATGGTACTGACTGAGTATCGAAAAAGGCCGTATACCTTGAGATGGAGGGGGATTTCACCTGTTCTTTTGGTCACTTGCTGCCTCTTTTTTTATGTTACAATTATATTAACCCCCTTGGGGATTTCCCAGTCGGTGAGTGAAGTCGATGGCCCGTTGGTAAAGCATGCAGGAAAGGAGCACAAAAGCATGCCCGAGGGGTTTGGTCCATTCTTCACCCCGTTTCGGGGTCGAATTTCCGAGGCCTGCTGCACCGTCCGAAAAAGCAGCGACGAGAAAAAACGGGGACGTTGTTCCGGTCATCGGCTCTTGTTTCCTTCGAACGTCCTTCCGTCCAGTTACCTGGTCCTTTTGGCTGCATCTACGCGCTAGGTTTGGTACACCCGCATGGGTTGTACGATTGCCGAGCCGATACTGCAGCCTGCTAGGACGTGTTTGAGGTCACATCCTATCGATCTGATCGGGCGGCGTGCTGCAGATTCATCAACGAATCTAGGCACGGCCCGTCCTGGTCGCTTAAACCTAGCGGTCCACGTCAGAAACTTTTCTCCGGCGCGTTGCAGTTGCTAGGCCCCTCCATGATCTCTAACACCGCAGTCCCACAAGATCACGAGGCGAGTCGGGATGTGGGCCGCCCAGGATTTTCCGCTGTCGTGCTGTTGTTGTTGCTGCTGCTGCTGCTTCCGTGGTCCTTCTGCGGGTTCACCCTCAGCTCGATCCAGTACATGGTTCCACCCTGGGTCCAGAGCGGCCTCTCGATTCTGACGACTTCGAGCCCCGGCACCTCTCTCTCGGCCCTGCGCACAGCATCCTCGATGTCCCTGTTCCACCAGCACCCGTACCTGTCAAAGTGCGAGGGGGCGAATTTGTCCAGCAGGCCGTTGATCCAGTCGTAACGGCCGCGCCCGTGTTCGAGCAGGTAGATACGGCCGGAACCGGGCCGCAGCACGCGGGCCATGTTGGCTAGCAACTTGTGCGGGTCAGCCACGGAGCAGATTGCAAAGTTCTGAAGGATGGTGTCGAAGTAGCGCGGCGCGGGTAAGGTTGTTTCAGCATCCGGGGCGAGCATGGACGGTGGCGAGGGGAGTTGGGACTGCGCATCCGACTTGAAGAGGCGGATTCGACCACTGCCAATGTTGGCAGCGAGGGCCTGATCCGCGGATTCGCTTGCATCAGGCGGAGTCGAATGTCGTGCAGGAGCCGGCGTCTTGGATTCTGACAGGGCCTTTAACGGGTTCCGGAAAGTGATGGGCTTTTTTTCTCCAGCAGAATCCTGCTGCGGCTGCTGCTGCGCCTCCAGCCGCGCATCCTGCTGTGTTGCCTGCGCTTCATTTGCTTTCCTTCTGCGCCGGGGGATAAGCTCTGGCACGGCCTTCTTCAACTTCGTCCATGTTACCTCCAGCACGTCAGCAGACACGTCCACACCGGTGAAGCTCAGAATCTCTGGGGCGTCATCCCCGGGCAGGACCAGGCCCTTCTTTCCTTTCTCCATCCTCCTCTTTACACGATCCCTGTGCAGCTCGTCTGGCGACTTTGGGTTTGGGGCAAAGCCGACACCCTCGTCAGCGGGGCGCGGGGCGGTGTTCTTGATTTCGTCCCAGTCCATGTACTCGATGTTCCGGCCTGTGCCCACGGCGACCTCTAGGACGTGGCCCCTTGCAAGCCCACCCATGAGCTTGCGCAGGCCCGTGATACCCATGATCCACTCGTTCCAGTCCTGCTCGCGGTCAAAGGCAGAGGCGGTGATCTTTCCAGAACGAAGGTCCAGAGGCCGGCCGGAAGGGACGTCACCGTGCTGCGCGTGCTGACCATGGGGCGTCTGGTCGGAACAGGGGTCCTTGGTCATACTGCGGATGAGCATGGCCACGTATGCGCCCATGACGGCCACACCGAGGCCGAAGACGACGAGCTGTTTCTTGTACGTCTCTGCAAGCTCGGAAAGGGGCCTTGCTTCTGCCTTTGCCTTTGTCTTTGCCTTTGCCTTGGCGCGGGATCTGGGCGTTGACGAATGCATCGTCCGTGTTCTCAAAGGGGCGCATGTCGACAAGGACGGCCTCGCGGAGTGGGTTATTCTTGCCGACACTTCCGTGTCATGCTGCAGAAGCCATGATGCTGAGCCTGACAGGACTCGACGCCGTGCTCCCCACCTGGGCAGAGCAGCATGGATGCCTCGAACAAAGCTGAGATGCTGCGATACGGGCATGGTGCAGACAAACTCCCCAGCGTCGTCAGGAGTGCATCCCAAAGGCGTGCCCAACCGAAGATGTCCCCAGCGCGGTGAAGCCCAGCCCTACACAACGCAGGCCAGGCCGGTCCAGACCAATGCAGTGCAGGCCAACTCACTGCGGATGGCGTCCAGGTGTCTCGTCCGGCAGGCTGAGATCGGCTCGATCCCAGCTACCTTGCTGGCGTGGCTGCTGTGCAGTTTGGAATCGTGGCCCTGAACCCAGAAGCGTCCAGATATATGCCCAGTTGACCTAGGATTCCGCTGGGGCCTTGCGACGCGATGCGATGCGGGCGGCAGTCCAGGGATGATTGAACGGGCGAGGTTGTTCGAATGGCACGCGGTCGAATACGAATGCAAGTGCAGTGCGCAGTGCGCAGTGTGCAGGTTGCAGGTGCAGTTGCAGATGCAACAGGTGCAGCAGGCGCGATGCGGTGCGGTGCAGTC